>JAWDJE010000005.1:125942500-126170000 GCA_035047345.1 Bradypodion ventrale
GGCGACAGAGTGGGGACCCCGACTGGGACTGGGTGCATACGCAAGTCTCACATGGCATGGTAAGCCCGGGATGTTATGGCGGGAGCTGTTGCCATTCCTTTTTCAGGCCGGAATGCTGACCCGCCTGACATTCTGATCATACACCTAGGGGGCAATGATTTGGGCCAGGTCACCGGCTTATCGCTAAAGCATGCGATTTGCGGCGACCTTGCCTACCTGCATTACGTGTGGCCCGCTACGACCCTCGTTTGGTCGGACATGGTCCCGCGGCACACGTACAGGGGAGGTTTCGACCTCCAGGCCCTTGACCGCGCTAGACGCATGGTGAATAGGGCTGTTTCACGCTTCCTTGCCGACAAAGGTTGGGGTCGGGTCAGTCGTCACCCCGCCATTAGCCTACAAAATTACGGCCTTTATGCAGGGGATGGGGCCCATCTGTCGCGAGGAGGTATGGAGCTCCTGTTGGGTGATTGGCGAGCAGGCCTGTTGACCGAGCTGACGGTCTGGGGGGGGCGTCGAGCCTTCTTTGAAGCCCCTCCGTGTGGCGGGTAGCACTGGTAAGGTAAACATTTATGACCCACAGGTATCCGGCAGGTTCGCAATTGACTGGACAACACTAGACAGGCATAAGTTGGTTAAACGTTGTCCGGTCAACGACGAACTAGGCGATGGGGTGATGGCTATAGCTAGACAGCATGCATCACCCCGTGATTTTACGGATACGCGTCAGAGGGTGGGGTCATTAGTTAGATATTGACTACGGTCAACAATTTGTTTGTTGTCAACAAACAAATTGATACAAATAGATACATTGTAACAATTGCTGTTGGCAATTTTGGGTGGTACCTTACCAGTGTTGCTTCGGCCTGCTTGCCTTAAGAATTATGATTGGTCAATTACCAATAGAAATTTATAATTCGGACTAGGGCATGAATCAATAAATGTGGCCCGATGCCGTTATCCACTTTCATCAGTGTCTTAGTCCTTTATTGGGGGGTGCGCCTGCAATGCGAGCGCGGCGCCAAAATGGCCGCCGCGCCCTTTGCGGGCCCCCCCCATTGGACGAAGGCATCCGGGTAGTTAGGGGGCATGGCCAGCACCCTTATATAAGGGGCGGCCACGAGGCAGCCGAGCTGCCATTTTGCGAAGCGACGGAGCGGAGAAGTTTTTCCCCTCCACCCCCTCCCTAGTTAACAGTGTGATATTTTGGTCGCTTCGGAGCCGGGTGGGAATTTTTGGCTGGGACCCACAATTGGCTCTCGGGTCCTGGCTTTTTTGCCCATCCCACACTGTTGCTATGGTTTGATATAGGGGTTTCTGTTGCTGCTGTTGACTTTGGTCACATGGGCGGGTAGCACTGGTAAGGTAAACATTTATGATCCACAGGTATCCGGCAGGTTCGCAATTGACTGGACAACACTAGACAGGCATAAGTTGGTTAAACGTTGTCCGGTCAACGACGAACTAGGCGATGGGGTGATGGCTATAGCTAGACAGCATGCATCACCCCGTGATTTTACGGATACGCGTCAGAGGGTGGGGTCATTAGTTAGATATTGACTACGGTCAACAATTTGTTTGTTGTCAACAAACAAATTGATACAAATAGATACATTGTAACAATTGCCGTTGGCAATTTTGGGTGGTACCTTACCAGTGTTACTTCGGCCTGCTTGCCTTAAGAATTATGATTGGTCAATTACCAATAGAAATTTATAATTCGGACTAGGGCATGAATCAATAAATGTGGCCTGATGCCGTTATCCACTTTCATCAGTGTCTGAGTCCTTTATTGGGGGGTGCGCCTGCAATGCGCTCCTTGATCAGGAAGCCAAAACATGACCTTCCATTTTTTTAATTTATTTTTTAGGCTGGTGTCTTCAGACCATATGGTCCCATGTGCTTATTTCTCTTCATGTATTAACATTGACCTATATGTATACATGATTTTCATATACTGTACTACATAAAACAAGTCTACTCCTAAAATCCCCACTGATTTGATAAGTCCACTTTAATTGTGACTTACCATGCTAAACAACAGGATTTCAGCCAATGTGCATTTATTGTGTGTCTACTTGGAAAGCCAGACATCCCACTATGGTAATGGATTAGACTGAACAGCCAATGACTCAATGCCAAGTGTTGGGTGGTGGTAAATAGCCTGACTCCTTAAAGGGGCCAACAGCTACAGGTGGATGAGCCCCTATAGATGGGGTGATGGTCCCCTCAGTGGAGGAAATGCAATTGGAAACCATCAAATTGGGCCTAACGGCAAAATGAGTGGTGGAGGAACAACTTCACTATTCTGATTCCCAATGGTCATGGAGGTGAAAGAGGGCATGCCAGATGGACTGGCTGTGAAGGTGCACCTTGTTAATATCCTCAAGGCTGCGGCAGTACATTGTAGTCCTGGTGTTAAATCCTGCATGTCTCATTTCAGAAGTGCCGCAGGAGATGGCTCTGTGATCACAGTGTGTGGGTCACTTTATGGCAAGCTGGGATTCAACTTAAACAAATTCACACCCGTGACATTTTTCCTGTTCCAGGGGGAAATGTATACAAGTGCCCTGGGTTACATTTGCTGCTGTTTATGATGGCAAATGTAATTAAAATAATTCCCTGGTTTACAACCTTTTTTCTGTTTACGACAGAAAATTGTGCTATTTCAAACTCTAAAATGGCCACCGCTGTCATTTTTAGAGTTTAAAATGGCCACCACATCCATCTTAGAGTTTAAAATGGCCACCTCTCCCTCCACCTGAAGTCCCAATGTCTAGGGGAGGTGCACATTTTCATCTGTAACGCTGCCCAGGGAGCTCGGAGGAAGGTGGGGACCATGCGGATAAGGTCCCCAGACTCTCCTGGTGCCGGTAGGGGTGGAAAATGGAATCAACTTGTACCTCCCCCAGGTTGGAACAAAGCAGATAAAGTTTCTAAACTGCATGGAAAAGGTAGGGAGATCGGTTCAACACTTTTGTGGGGGTGGGGGATGACCATGTCTGGAATTTTTTGGCATTTTTTTGTATTTTTTGTATTATTTTTGGTTTGGTCATGACTTTTTTATTTTCAATGCATTCCTACTGGGGAACAAGCTTTGGTTTACAATTTTTTCATGTTACGATGGAGGCTGTTGGAATAAACCTCCATAGTAACCTGAGGTTTTACTGTACTCAGATACAAGTAGCAGCCGATGCCAATGCTGATGCCGATGACTTGGAAAGCCAAGTTATTTATTTCAGAAGGACAGAGAAAGAAAATTCAGTAAGGAAGACAATTCAAATATAAAATTTCTTCAAAAAGTTAAGCAAAAGAAAGTCACTTTTAAAATAATGATGAAATAAATATTGTTCTAATTCTAAGTGACTACAGCTATGGTTAGATGACTTTAAAAAGCTGATCTCAAAACCTATATTTGTTCAATGTGTTTATGGTCACGTGGAATATGAACTGATGTTCACGTCCAGTGATTAAGTCTTATAAAGTCTTATTTTTGTAGCTGTATACTGATCACACACATCCAGGTGTTGAAACATGAACTAGTTCTTCTGTAAATAATTTTCTAAATATGCTGGGGGATAAATATAAACTGGTTTACCTAGGCACACATACAAAATTGGTGCAGTTTAACAGACACAAATATTGGATTAAAATGAACAACCCCCTCAAGACTGTTTCAGATAACTTGCATTAGGGGCATATAATGTAAGATTACATGTGCTTTGTGGCAACAAGTAAATTTGAATCAATTTCATCAGTGTCAACTGTGCAGGAAATGTGTTACTTTTAAAACATGTGACTTCACCCAAATGTGGCAAATTCTAGGCATCAGGCATTCTTCCACTTTACTCCAAAGTGTGGAATTTACTCCCCATGCAATTCAGTACAGAACAAATATTGGACAGACTTGGAGCAATTAGTGCCAAGTACAGGGAGAGGGACATTTATTTTAACTTTTGGATGGCTGCCCATTCCAAGGAGTGTTATGTTGGTATGTGCAAATACACATACACACAATATTATAATATTTTAACAATAAGCGGTTAAATGTTGTTTTTGCATATTTCCTATAATTCATTGAATTTGTTGGAATGTGTTCCAGTGTAGAATTCTTCGTCTTCGTCTCCATCTCCGTTTCCATCTTCGTCTTTTTCTCCATCTTTGTCTCTGTCTCTTTCTCTCTTCCTTTGCAGGCGCACCCACCCAAATAAAGACTCAGACACCGTTATTGGATTAAAGGCATTGGGCCACTTTTATTGAATAATGCCCTAGTCCAAATTATCACTTTCAATTGGTGTATCATCCAATTGTAATTCTTTAAGGCAAGCAGGCCGCAGTAGCACTGGTAAGGTTCCACCCAAAATGCCAATGGCTATTGGCTATATGTATCAATTTGTATCAATTTGTTTGTTGACACAAACAAATTGTTGACCGAAGTCAATATACTATCTACTGACCCCACCCTTTGACGTGTATCCGTCCAAATATCAAGGTGATGCAGGCTGTGAAGCTCCTAGCATCACCCCTTTCCTGATTCGCCCTTCACCGGCCAATCCTGTTTCCCCTGTACCTATCTATGTGTTGGCCAGTCAATTGCGAACCTGCCGGATACCTATGGGTCATAAATCTTTATCTTACCAGTGCTACCCGCCACATGGGGAGGCGTCCATGATGACTCACTGCCCCCCCCCCAGACCGTCAGCTCGGTCGCCAGGCCCGCTTGCACGTCCTCCAGAAAGAGGTTCATACCTCTGGCCAACAGGTGGACCCCATCTCCTGCATACAGGCTAAAATCCTGCAACCCTATCCCCGGGTGTCGAATGGCTGTCCCCAAGCCATTCTCAACCAGAAACCGGGCAACAGCCCTGTTCACTGACCGCCGGGCACGGTCCAGACCATGGAGATCCATGCCTCCTCTATAACAATGTCTCGGCACGATGTCAGACCATAGCAACCATGTATACGGCCATAAATGATGTAGAAATGCCAGGTCACTGCACACTGACATTTTTAAGGAAAGGCCAGTGATCTGTGCTAGATCATTGCCGCCGAGGTGCAGAATCAGAACATCAGGCAGTCCAGCATCCCTGATGGAAATCAGGAATGGCAGCAGTTTCCGCCATCTCATGCTGCGCACACCATACCACCGTATACGTGCGGACGCATGCAGCCCGAGATGGGGTCCCCACTCCGACGATGCAGCATACTGTGCCGCATAGTGCACATAACTGTGGCCCACCAGCCACACTGCCACCGGTGTGCATAGACACACAGGGTCTGTAAAAGAAGGAGAAGGAATTAAGGATATAACTAGGTACTCATGCAGTGAGGGGACGTACATATAAGGAAAAACGCGCAGACACCCACCTGCCTATCCGACATATATCAGCCTCAGAGTACCCAAACGCAGCCGCAGTTGATGCGGCGCCTATCCTGAATGAATGGATGCCATAACGAGCCCCAGGGAGGCCCACACTGTGAAGTGCCGTACCGGTCACCCTCCAGAACTGAAATTTGGTAAGGGGAGACCCATCTTGGTGGCAGAACAACGGGCCAGGGCGCGTACCATGCACTGCCAAAAATGCATGTAGGGCACCAACCGGACAGATGTAGATTGTAGCAGTCTAACACCACTGCCTACTCCATGCTGATCGACCTTCGAGGAACGAATCCTCAACTGAGCCCACTCCTGGTTGATAGACACATCTTTGAGTTAAAAGTGCCCTATGAGACACGTCCCCCTTTGACAATGGGACCAGCTCGCTGATTCTCAGAGCTCCAAAGAAAGCTATGGTGGTAGCTGCATGAAAAAGAGACTCCTCATACCTATCATAACACAGTCTATGCCAACCTCGTGCACGGTGGGTCAGAATACCTGGTGAAACAGGGTGACGTGTGTCCGGGCGGCGGCCACGTTCACGTGTCCACCCTTCCAATACATGGCGTATGCGGAAGTCACTCACACAGTCAGTAAAGCCCCGTGCCTTGGGCATGAATGCCAAGGCGGAAAGCCTGGTGGCGATGGTGCGTGGGGTCAACCCCTGACCATGAAGGTGCACCATATACTGTAAAATCTGGTCGACCGGTATCGGCCACATTTCAGGCAACTGCCTTTGCCTACAAAAGGTCCTAAATTGAAGGAGTGTATGCTGATACGCCTTACGCGTGCGAGGTGTCAAAGACATGCCAATCGCCCGGTTCACCTCTCCTCGCCAAATGTCCATATCTCGGCCGGGAGTGGAGAGGGAAGTTCCTCTGTGTCTGGAGCCAAGGCACGGAACCGGGAGATCTGCAGGCGGGATAAAGCATCAGCAATATCGTTATTAATGCCTGGCACATGTCTGGCCCTGAAGAGCACATTAAGGCACAAAGACCTAAGAACAAATTGGCGAACTAAAGCCATGACTCTGGGGGATTTAGATGTTTGGGCGTTGACGATGTGCACCACCGTATCATTGTCACACCAAAAGTAAACCACTGAATTAGCCCACCTGTCCCCCCCAGAGCATAAGGTCCCCCAAAATTGGAAAAAACTCCAGGAACGTAAGATCGCGTAAGCGATCCGTGCCCTGCCATGTCTGAGGCCATTGACCATAGGCCCACTGTCCTTCAAAATAAATCCCATAGCCCAGAGAGCTGGAGGCATCCGACTGTACTTGAAACAGGGGGCTGACCATAAGCTCAGATCTCCAGAAGGATACACCATTGAAGTCCGTTAGGAATGTGAGCAAAAACCGAAAGGTCTGCTCATAAACCCCTAGTCAGCCGTACCCTGTGGTGTCGTTTAGAAAGGCCCACCATAGCGTCACACAGATGCCTGGCGAAGGCTCTGCCTGGTGTCACTACCCTGCAGGTGAAGTTGAGGTGGCCGTGAAGCACCTGCAACTCCCGGAGAGACACCTTACACTTGGCAAGCATTGCCATAATCGCATCAGAGATCCGAGTCGCCTTTTCCATAGGCAACCTGGATGTATGAGCAATGGTGTCGATTTCAATACCTAAAAAGGTAAGGGTGGTGGCTGGGCCCTCAGTCTTTTCAGGTGCTAGGGGGACACCCAGTTCCCCCATAAGTGCCTGAAACGTGGTGAGCAGGCATGCACATGTGTCTGTGTCATGTCCACCCCCGAACAAAAAATCATCGAGGTAGTGGACTACAGACCGGGACCCTGACCTGCAAACAAAAGCCCAGTGGAGGAAGGTGCTAAATCGTTCGAAGACCGAACAGGAAATTGAACAGCCAAAAGGCATGGCCTTGTCCACATAAAACTTGCCCCGAAAACAAAAACCTAACAGCTCAAAGTCATCCAGGTGCACTGGCAACAATCGGAATGCCGATTTGATATCACACTTTACCAATAGCGCCCCGGGACCACACAAACGTACCATCTGTAAGGCCTGGTCAAAGGACGTATACCTGAGAGAGCAAAGGTCATCCGGTATAGCGTCATTGACCGAGGAACCCGCAGGGTAAGAAAGGTGGTGAATTAGACCGAATTCACCCGGGGACTTCTTAGGGTCTAAACCTAGAGTTGATACCTTCAAGTTAGGATATGGGGGGTCGTTAAATGGCCCCGCCACCCTCTGTTCCTTAACCTCCTTAGCTATCTTCTCCGCAGCAATGTCCTCATTACCCCTGAGAGAC
The DNA here is from genome assembly GCA_035047345.1 of Bradypodion ventrale. Taxonomy (NCBI): domain Eukaryota; kingdom Metazoa; phylum Chordata; class Lepidosauria; order Squamata; family Chamaeleonidae; genus Bradypodion; species Bradypodion ventrale. The sequence continues at coordinate 125,950,143 of JAWDJE010000005.1, forward strand.
AGTAGGTTTGGGGCGTCCTGAGGCCACGAACACCTTTAAAGGGTATGCAGAAGCCAAACTGGAAGCCCTCAAGCAGGTAGATCGCATCATCCTGTTTAGGATAAGCGAGCAGCCATCATTCAAGCACTGGGAAATTAATTGGGGAGGGGGCCTTTTGAATGGGTAGCACCATCAGAGGGAGCTCTGGCCGCCCCCTGAATACCCCTTCCTCTGCCTCGTGACCCACCGGCCCGTGGGCACGTGGAGGCGGCATGAGGGCCAGAACAAGAAGGGCACTCGTGCCTGAATCTACACTGGCGCTTGGTGCACACTCCGTTGGCGGAGAAACTCCAACACAGCAGGCGGGCTGGAACCCCCTGCCCCGCCGACTGGCAGGGATTCTGTGTAGTAGCAGCCCACCGGTCACCAGGTGCTGGCCGCGTGGGGGTCATATACAGCAGCCACAACTGCTGGCAGGGCTCATCCCACCTCATCTCAGGGTGAAGGGCCACCCTCATCCTAAATTCTTCGTCATAGGCCAATCATGACGGGACAGGGAAATCAACCATGGCCCGGTAAATATTGTCGAGGTACTGGACCATTGGGATGGCCAAATCAGGACGGGCCCGTAGGTATACTGCCATGTATAACAGATAGGCCGGTAACCAATTGGCTGAAGTGCGAGGTGGCTTACGACGACGGGACAACTCCTTGTCCCTGTCATCCTGCCCCTCCCTCTCCTCCTTAGTGGGTTCACGGTTCAGGAGGGTGAAAATGTCAATGTATTCCCCACGCCATATCTTCTCCCTAGTAGCCTGGGATAAATGGTCACCCAGGGGTAGGGAGTAACCGGCCGTCGGCAGGGCCGCCGTTGGCACGGATTGCAGTGGGGGAACACGTAATGGGCCCTGTCAGACCCCCGAGAAGTTAGGCGGAAGCATAGGGGCGGTCATCCCTGTAATAACCGGGGGGTAATTGGGAGCCCAGGAAGTAACAGGGTAGTGTGGATTGAACTGCCCTCCCGCAGTAACTTGTTGCGGCCATGGCCACTGTCCCCGTGTCATGAGCTAGTGTCACCGGTGTACTGACTTGACCAGGATACTCACTCAGTGCACCCCCATGGGCCGCCCCCACTGGGGGTTCCGGCTCATGGTGGGCATCGGAGCTCGCGATGGCCATCGAGCTCTGTGTCCTGGTGCGTTCCTGCCAAGCAGGACCCGTCCCCGGTGGAATGCCCTGCTGGAGTGGCCTGATGGGGAGCTGCGAGGTGCCAGCCTGTGCTGGCCTGATGGCCTCCAGCAGCTCATCCCTATTGGTGGCCCACTGTGCGGCCGTGGCCGGCATGTGGGCTGGAGCTGAAGAGCTGCCAAGCCCACCATCCGAAGGTAGTGGAGGAATTCCCATAGATGCCTCAAATGCCGATATGCGGGCAAGGAGAGCATCCACAGTGTCAGACCCACCAGAATAAGGTGGGCCGGATGGGCTGGATGGCCTGCCGGGCAATTGATGAGTGGGCGGAGGGATAAAACCGTGTGGCAATCCCTGGCCAGAATAGGGCCATACCCAATAATCCAGCTCATGGGGGGCCAGTGGAACGGTGGGGCGCAATCCCGCTCCACACCCAAATGGGCCGCTATGCCCCATGCCGGGCAAAGGTGCAACAGGGGTAGAAACCCCAGGGGAGCAGGCTTGCACAGCCCCCGCCCGAGTCCTCCGACTGGGCGGGTAGGCAGAGGCCTGATCACCCTCATTGGTGGCAGTGGGTATTGTAACCCTGCCACCCCCCTGTGGGGCGGCTGCCCGAGCCCTCCGGCCCAGTGGTTGCCCCAAGGAGGTTGAGGGGGTGGGCCGAGCCCTCCCCCTAGGTTGCGGCCTAGGGGCCGCCTGGGACTTGCGCTTGGGTGCCATAGACACCCAAGCAGGCACTGATCGGAGGAGAGATATCCTCCGATCAAATTTGTAAAAGGAAAAAGGCGAGCAAGCCGGGAGGAGCAGCATTGGAGTGGACTTCTCCGCTCCGTCGTTTCTCTTTAAAATGGCAGTGAGGCTGCCTCGTGGCCACCCCTTTTAAAGAGGGGTGGCCACACACCCTGACTAACCCGGATGTCTGCATCTGGGTGGGGGCCTCCCGCAAAAAGTGCGGCAGCCATTTTGGCGCCGCGCTTGCATTTTCTTTATTCATAAACTTTTTCAGCACCTTTATTTTGTGTGTGTGTGTGTGTGTGTGTGTGTGTGTGTGTGTGTGTGTGTGTGTGTGTGTGTGTGTGTGTGTGTGTGTGCATGTGCACATGCACGCACACACACACACTTGCATGAATGTGCATACATGTGTGTATGCAGTCACACACACTCAATATTAATTTCTCCTCTGCTTGGCATTTTATCCTGTCATCTTTTAGGCATAAAAGTCAAGGCTGTTAAATTCTGATATGGTATCCTGGGATTCCTGATCAGAATTTCCCCCTTAATGTAGCTTCTCATCCATAACTGACCTTACCTCCTGCTCAAAAGTGTTGATATCTGTAGTGGTGCCTTTATATGTATGAGAAATGGTAAAATTCTCTGTGCTTCCAGTAGGAATAATCTTTACCTTTGTACTCTTCTCCATGATGGGATATCTGCTTGTCAGATGTTGTAGAACAAGATGATGCAGAAATACTGTACATAGGGTGAAATCCATTCTGCTATCACAAATGATTTGTGTAAATGTGTTTTACTTTTTTAAAATTATCCTAGCTTTTAAGATTTTTGGACTGATTTTTATATATGTTCTCTAAATTCCCTGCTACCTTCCTGGGACACAATGTTGGAAGAGATTGTGTTTACTTTGAAGTTCATTGCTGCACCCTTTATCTTCTGATAGACATTTTAAAAAACACTGATCTATTGTGAAAAATAATCTGCATACTTTTAGCTAAGTGTTTTGTTTCAATTTCACTATGCTGTGCTATTAACTTTCTCTTCAATTAATAATTAGATACAAGATAAGCCATTCAACAGAATAGGCTTCTGTTCTCCAAGTAGGAGTGAAAGATCTCATTGAACTGTTATCCATATTGCACTTATCTGTACACATAGTTAAATCAAGTATATCAATTGTATTAAAATCACTTCTTTTCCCTTGGCTCATGTTGTGCAAAACAATTAACAGACTGCTGCAATATTGGCAAGGTAAAGGAAGAAAAGTACTTTTTTATTTTAATTACACCATATTTAAAATAGCAATTTTTATATGGATCCTGTTCTGTAGTGCTGGGTTCCATATCTTCCTTCAGTCTCTATCTCTGTCACAATCTTAACAATCCTCTTTCAATGTACTGTTTTCCCTGGGTTCATCTTGAGCTTTTGCAATGCCTGCATAGGTTTGCTGGTATTGAGTTTTATCGCCATAGATTTATCTACCAGTTTCTACCTTGGGTGATTCAACACAGAAGCATTCTAGTCTCTCCTAACTAGAATGATGTGTTTTGGAAACAATGTTACCCATGACCAGCATTGGAAAAACTGACATGGAACATTCAGCCCAAAATTATCTAAGAATAACCGCAAGAACTGATGTTGAAAATGGTGATGGTGAGGATGTTATATACATCACCAAATGTCAAACCTCAGCATTCCTGTGGGATGAACCAATGACAGTTAAAGTGGCATCAAACCACTATAACCATATTAGTATAAAAGTACTCCAACGTGCCAGGCACAATGGATTTTGGGAGGCTTACATGTATATGGTGTATGGTATGCCCATGAAGACAAAGCCTCATATAAGCTCGTGGTGTGAGGAAGCTGCCTGACCCTCTCTGTACCAAAAGAAAGGTTATACCAAATGGAGCTGGTCCTCCCTATATTTTTGGGACCTACTCCATCCATGGTCCATGTGTTTCCAGATCAATTTTTTTAAAAAAAAACCATTCCCATGAATCAGGTGAGTGGAGAATGTAAACAGCAGTCCAGTACCCCAACTGTGTCACCTAGTCACTCAAATCCTATATACTATTCATCCAAATCACATATACTCAATCCAAATACTGTAGTGTAATAATACTTCATCACAAAAAGCTATTTAAACTGTGATGCAGTCATCGCCTTATAGGTCTGTGAATTGACTGACAGAGCACCTCTAAGGGCTGTTTCCATTGACTGTAGTATCCAGGGGAGATTTGGGGTTTTATTGGGCATGCAACTGTACCAGCAACTCAGTCTATAATATTTTTCTTTCAACTTCATTTCCCTTCAAATCATCAAGCTCACCATCTTTTTAACTTGACAAATGCCACACAGAATAACAAAAGCACATTGTGGCACTGCTCCATGGCTGAGGTGATTATTATTTCTTACTCTATCCTATAGGTGCCTCCAGATGCTTGCTTTGTCCCATAGTTTCTCAGAATTGTTCATATCTCCCCTATTTAATTCATTTTTCATCTTTATCTGAAGACAGTACACGTACCTGCTCGCCTTGTTAGCTGGAAGGTCAGCAAGTCATCAGTTCAATATCTGAGTACTGCATGATGGGATGAGATCCCATTTCTGTCCCAGCTCCTGCCAACCTAGCAGTTTGAAAGCCAGAAATTGCAAGTAAATAAATAGAGACGACTTTGGTGGGGAAAGATCTTGGGAAAATGAAAGGAGCATCATTAGGACGTCCCCTGAGCAGAGTTCCTCCAGCAAAAATCCTTTCAGCCTAGAAAGCACCTTTTTGTGCTTCTGACATGATAAAAAAAATTAGTTACTGCCGTAACAACTTGTAGTACTACCTGTGTTTTTTTCCTTCCGTGTCTAGGCCAGACGTGAAACTGCTAAAATGAAGGCATATTTTGGTGAGTTAATTCTGCACTTCCCTTTGCTTGACCTAGTGTGAGAAAGATTAGCCGGCAACACAAGGTTACCAGGGTACACCTGACTGTGGTTCAAAAAGACCACAATCGTCACTGAGACTCTTTCTGTGTACCTCACCTGTGGCAAAATACTTTTTATAAGGTACTTCCTGGAGATTGCGTGGACGGCTTTGACCCAGGAAGATTGTGGACCCTCATTTGAGAAACAAGAAACAGCAGGGGGGGGGGGGAGAGAGACTGACAAAGGGGAACTCTTAAAAGATGGGTGGCAGTGGATGGACCCTCGCCACCGCCTTGCTGGCGCACCCCACCAATAAAGAGACTCACACGTTGATTGGATAAAACAATGGGCTGCTTCATTGATAATGCAAAGTAAACATTGTACTGGGGACAGTAGTGTGGGTGTGATAAAAGGAGAAAGGGTAACCAAAACCACCGGGAGGAAATTACTATGGGCCAACCACACCGGGGTAGAGAAAAGCCACAGAGGGTGGCAGAGAAGAGAGAAAGGCATACTGATAAGCCAGCCCCGGTGGAAGGTTGCTACAGAAGCCAGAGGCCCACCCCTAGATGATACCATACCAGCTCCTGCAGCAACCCCAGCCCATACCCGGTAAGGTGGAGAACTTTAAATTGGAGTACACCCGCACTGACCGCCTGAAGCGACCAACCTAGAATTAAACCTGCACGAAAAACTCAACCTGTTGCAACAGTGTGGGGTGGGTGAAAACACCCACAATGCCCAGGCCAATAGGGCGTTATGGCAAAAAATCCCACCTGACCCAAACAGTGACCAGTGCACACTGTTCACAGGGAGGGAGGGGGAAAAAGCTTCTCTGGAGGCAAGAAAAGCGAATGGCGAGGCTGGGAGGCACCACCCCTATAAAGGGGGGTGATGGCTCCTCCCAGCTACACAAGCGTGGTGAGGCATGCTGCAGTCTCCAGGCGGGGGAGGCGGCAAAGCGCATGTAGGCAGAGGGCCTGCCAGTGCACATCCATTCCCAGCGCACCCCACCAATAAAGAGACTCACACGTTGATTGGATAAAACAATGGGCCACTTTATTGATAATGCAAAGTAAACATTGCACTGGGGCCAGTAGTGCTGGTGTGATAAAAGGAGAAAGGGTAACCAAAACCACCGGGAGGAAATGACTATGGGCCAACCACATCGGGGTAGTGAAAAGCCATGCAAGGTGGCAGAGAAGAAAGAAAGGCTTACTGATATGCCAGCCCCAATGGAAGGTTGCTACAGAAGCCAGAGGCGCAACCCTAGATGATACCATACCAGCTCCTGAAGCAACCCCAGCCCATACCCGGTAAGGTGGAGAACTTTAAATTGGAGTACACCCCCACTGACTGCCACACGGGGAGGAGAAAATGAACCCGCCCCACCCAGCCCAGGGGCCGGACTGGGGGGACCCCACTGCAAGGAAAGAACCAGCTGAGGCTAGGGAATGCAGCACCCAAGGCAGGAACAGTGGAGCCAGGCAGCCTGGGAAAGAAACCTGTGTGGAAACAAGGAACAGATAGGAAAAAACGTTAGTAACCAAAGAACCCACGCCACCGCCTTCTCAACACCTGTGGTGGGAGGGAGCCTGCCGGGACCTACGCTGCCTTGGCATTTCGCCCCCCGCCCTCGGCCAGGGACTTAAAAGATGGGCGGCAGTGGATGGACCCTCGCCACCGCCTTCTCAACACCTGGTGGTCGTGTGAACATCCGAGGCATGGAGAATCACCATTGGGGCTTCTCCAGCTGTCACCATCCCGGCTCATCATCTGGCCGGCTCGACCTTGGGAGGTGGGTGCGTGGGTGCTTGAGGCCCCGGTGTCAAGTGGTGTCAGGGTTTGTCGGTGCCGATGTTGTGCCATCTGATACACCTTTAACCAGCAAGGACTTCAAGTCAGCACGGGGCTATGTTGGGGTTTGCTTTTCTTTTCTTTTTCTTCTGATGTTATTGTGGGCTTTGATTCAAAAGCTCTGGCTTGACGTCGAGTCATATGACTCCCTCGGGATCGTTGAGCTCTGAATTGGGTCTGCAGGGAACTGTTATATTATTGATTCATTATTATGTATTTTGTTGAATTGTCTGCTTATGATATTTGATGGATTGTTATTTTGTTTTGATTCTTTGCTATGAATATGTTTTGTTTAATTTATGTTGTACGCCGCCTAGATTCAAACAATGTGTTGAGAGAGGTGGGATAAAAATCTAACAAATAAATAAATAAACTCTGAGAATTTTTTTTACACTTGTTTCATTCTTGTGGATTAAGAGGGTTGGTGGTACTGAAAACAGTCCTGCCTTGACAGTCTACTCAGGACATTGTGTTTTGTTAATAATTTTGGTATTTCTACTTTGTAGGATTGGTGTAAGATACAAAGAGCTTAAAATTGTTGTTGACTGCAACTCGTATCTGAGAATACATTTTTTATCTGAAGCAGGAAAATGTCATGGGTATGATTTTGTTTAAGGTGGATCCCAGCTTGCCATGGAGTGACCCACACACTATGATCACAAAGCCATCTCCTGCGGCACACATGATATGAGACATGCAGGATTCAACACCGGGACTGCAATGGACTGCCGCAGCCTTGAGGATATGGACAAGGTGCACCTTCACAGCCAGTCCATCTGGCATGGCCTCCTCCAACTCCTTGACGGTTTGCTGCTGGGCCCAATATGATGGTTTCCAGTGGTATTTCCTCCACTGAGGAAACCATCACCCCACCCAAAGGGGCTCATCTGCCCATAGTCATTGGCCCCTTTAGGGAGTCAGGTTATTTAACCACCGCCTGACACTTGGTGTTGAGTCGCTGGCTGTATGGTCTACTCCATTACCATAGCGGGATGTCCGGCCAGACAATGCTTAACCTTGTAACTTTTTGATAACTCAATGGAACCACTGCTTAGTCAGAGTGGATTAAAATGTTGGGAGGAAACTGGGCAGGAAAATTTTCCCCCAGCCTTCAGCACATTTTGCCTTCCTGGACTTTACCCACACCAGGGCAAGTAGAATAGTGTAACTTAGTGGTTAGTGCAGGACTCTCAGAGCCAGGGAACCCTAACAGCTAGCAAAGGAACTGTGAGCATCATGAGCATCTTGGTACATTGAGTAGTAGCAACCTCTCATTACTTATTCACACTTACCTGAATAATGGAAAACAGCAGTGTTTGTATTTAGTGTGATTTACTTTAAAGCAACAACTAGAAATGTCCCTTGTTGCCCAAAGCAGTTCAATAGTCCTTGTGCTACTTCTCTGAATCTGAATTAGAGGGGACCCATCATAAAATCACAACTAACATGGATTTCAATGGACCTACTTAAACTATAACAAACTCAAGATCCAACCCTTTATGTTCAGTGGTGAACACATTGTGATCATTCCTTTTATTGCAAAGATTGTCATAAATTGCTAGGTTGAAACTGAGCCCCTGCATAAATCATCCGTCTTTGGCATTGTTAACCTCATCTTCCAAAGTGGGGGTGGGGAGATCATTATATTCTGCCTATTGCTTTTTTTTTTTTTGCTTCCTCTACTGGGATGAAGGTCTTAGTTGGATGTCTCTCTCCACACCTCCCCCCCCCCACGTCCCCATTCTTCCCTGTCAGTAGCATAAAACAAAAACCTATGTTTAAAAGAAAAACAAACTGCTCAGAGATAAAGAGGAAAGTAAATATAATTCCATTTTATTTATTCATTAATGTTGGTGTACTGCCTTAATCCTTTTGATTAATTCACACCACATCTCTTTAGGTTTGGTGATTGCTCAACACAGCTATGTGGCAATGTGTGCTGACTTTTGAATATTAAAGGACAGCGTGGATTTAGGGACGCCTGCGAAAGAACTGCCTGCACATTTCAAATTTAATGGTAGTGCTGTGAATGTTTATAATTATCACAGACAAAAATTACAGTGTTACTTATAGAAGCTGCATCTTATAATAACGAATGAATATAATTACTGCAGCAACTTAATATTTACTATTCTGGACACAAGTTATTTCTACCTGACACCTTTCTGCATGAGCTCAGCAAAGTTAAATGCATGGAACAAGAAAGTAATATTTTATTTTATTTTTTATTTATTTATTTTTTAAAAAATAAGCAATGCACAGTAACAGATAAACAAAAATAATTTTACTATATTTTTGTTCCATTGATTCCATTAGCATGTTCAAGGTGGCATTCACAGAAACATCTAATTCACATCTCATACGAAGCTAAATGTATTACGGGTGTCTGAAAGCACTACTCGTGTAGCTGAGTGAAGTAATTTTATCAAGGTCCTTTTGGTTATAATACCCTTTTACCTGTTTCCAATAAGTTAGTTATTTAGATTTGAGCCTGTTTCCCCTCATACACCATCAGATATTTGTTTATTTGTTTGTTGTATGGTATTGTAGTTTATTTAATTGTTTGTATACCACCCAGAGTGGGAAATATCCCAGATGGTTGGTCTAGAAATGTAATAAATTACATACATACATACATACATACATACATATATACATACATACATACATACATACATACAGTGGTGGGCATAAAAATAATTCCTACCACACTGTGAGTGTGGCCATGTGACTGGGTGGGCATGACCTGTTGGCCATGTGACTGCTCTTCGCTATAGAGCTATGAAAATAGAAGCCTCTTCTATTTTCATCACTCTATAGCAAACCTCTGAAGCCATTTCTCCCTTGTTCAAGGCTTTTCCAGGGCTCCGTTTCACCCCGAAGTGCTTCCCCAACCACTCTGAAGCCTCTTCTAGGAGGAGGAGGAGGTGGGCAGGGCTAGCCATTTTTACTACCGGTACGCGCATACTGGTGCGAACCTGCTGATTTCCACCACTGCATGCATAGCTACATACATACAGACAGACAGACAGACAGACGTACAGACAGACACACACACACACACACAAATCATTACTCAATATAGTTCTGTATTTGCTATACATTCGTAAGCTATCCGTATGATACTTGAATGTATTTGGCGTTGATTAACAACCCTACAATGCTTTTTTTTGAGGAGTCAATTAACATGGCAGAACACAGACAATGCAATGATGTCTGGTAAACAGTAGTAATGGGGTGGGGTGGATGGATGGGTGGATGTCACAATAAAGGACTTGCCTCATATAGAAGTAAAGAAGCAGTGGCAAGCTGTGAGCAGGCAGATCTGTCACACCATCCTCATCAGGCCTTGGGAAGCATTGGAAGAGAAAATGTGTCCTCGTAGAAAAATGAGACATTATTGTGAGGAGATGTTGATACCATCCTAAGACAACAAAGCAAAAAAAGTCTATGTGGGTGATATTGGGCTCTTCTCTTGCTCACGTCCATAAGGGCCTGCTCTTTGATCTCTAGATGAGCAGCAAGGAGCAAAAGAAGTGCCCAGGAGAGCAGAAGGCTCTGTAGAGCTGGATCTGTGATGACCACAGTCATGTAGTTTGCACATGGGCTGAGTAGTTGCGTCTTTGCAGCTGGGGGAGATGGAAAGATATTCCCAGCACCTTGAGCAGCAATGGTGGTCTCTGTTCCACAGTTCCCCTATGGCATGGGTGCCCAAACATTTCAGGCTGCGGGCCAATCATGTGGTTCAGGGAGCCAGTCACTATGGCCTCGGGGCTGGATCCAGCCTCTGATGCCAATTCATATGTGCCCGTATGGGCATGTTTTACTTCCACTTCCAGGAGAGGTGAGGGCTTTGTGGGCCGGATGAATTGGCATTGGGGGCTGGATATGGCCCCCGGGCCATAGTTGGGCACCCCTGCCCTATGGGTAGACAGGAGGGGAGCTGGTCATATCATGACAGCCTCCTTCTATATTCATTGGGGAAAAGCTTTATGTTGCCTTCTGGAATAGAAAAGGTGAAAACCCTCTACCAAGTCTCCTTTTTCCTGGGGGGGGGGGGGATTCGCTTTGGGAAAAATAACCTGGATGCAATCGATTCAGTCTTTGCGTCATGCAAGCAACAAAAAAGGAAATTATTTTACCTGTTTTATAAGTGGTGCAAATCCCTATGCAATTGATGGTGTAGTCACACTCTAAGTTACACTGGGCTCAACCATTCAATTACATGCATATAACTAGGTTGTGTATCACAACTACCCACCAGCATAGCCAATTATATTTACTTTTCTCCGTAGCTATGAATAGATTCCATTAACTTTGGGAGCCAGTAGGTAGTGGCAACTAAGAGTCAAGGACTCATTAGTAGGACAGAAGATGTCCTTATTCCAGGTGTTGACCTCCCTATTGTAGCCTTGTGGAGTAATCTCATAGAGTGGGTATTGAGTCCAGTACTTAAGAAGTATTCTGACCAGCAGGATCGGGTCAAACACAGTGATTTATTAATTAGCTCATTGGACTGGGGAACAAGGTGGCCAGCTTATATACAGTGAAAATGGCAGTTACACAGGTTGATACATTTCAGCGGGCTTCCGGAGAAGCGGGAGGTTTGTACTGACGAATCAGCTATTTCGACAGACCTTTGAAAATGGTGCCTTTGCAAAAGGTGTGCGATTCCACCGTAAACATTACAGCGCTCATAGTGGTTATAACAAATAACGCTTGGACACAACAGTGGGGTTTATCAAACTTGTGTCCTCAGGTGTTCTTGGACTTCAATGGCCAGAAGTCCAGGTCAACATACCTGCTGATCAGAGCTTCTGGGAATTGAAGTCCAAGGATATCTGGAGGTCCAAGGTTGAGAAACACTGTCATAATGTCTTAAATTAAACCCAGTAATGACACATGTCCACGGAAACATCTGCAGATGCAAACAGCGCTGGCTCTTTGGGTATAAACAAGGATGAGCACTGAATCCTAGAGTTGGATACGGCTGGTTTTGAGAAAGGGTGACCTTTACCTTTACTAATGATAGAGAATCTGCATAGCAATACAATGATATTTGTTTTTTTATTCTTGCTGTACTGATTGTATTGTACTATTGACATGTTGTTTAGCCGCCCTGAATCGGCGCATGCTGAGAAGGGTGGGATACAAATTAAAAATTGAATCAAATCAAATTGAATACAATTCTCAAGCAGTCTGAGAACTGTACATTGAATTTGTTTTTTAAAACCATTCCCCACCTAGCCACCCACCCCAACATAGCATGCCTCCTTTTGAGTAATATTTTAATGGGGGGCTCTCTCTTGAAGCCTATGTAATATCAAACTACATTTGGCCACCGGTTGTATGCATTGTAATTATTATGTACCTGAATTTCTTCTGTCCAAGAACAAAGGTCAAGATGTTTTCTGCATGTTATCTTTGCTGCTTTTCAGTACCAATGGAGGGGGGGCGATATCTATGCTTTCTTCAGCAGCCCAGGTTTGTTCAAATGGTTGCTTATCTATAATGCTTTCCCTGTTTCTCGGATGCCAGGATGAATACATGTTTACAGCACTTGAAAGTTAACAATACTCTATTTTTAGGGGATGAAAAAAGGTACCATTTCATAGAGCTTGTACCTTGCCTCTGTTGTGCAAAATATGAGGAAATCAGAATTGCACAATGCAAAACTGATAGCAGGAAAGCTCTTTGAATCTTTTTTGCTTTTATACTGGAACATCTCATTTGGCTTCCTCTGACAGGGAAGCCAGCTATAAAGGTCACTTCTGCAGTGAACTTCACAGGTATCAGCGCTAAGACTGAGTGCTGCAATCTAGTTATTGTACTGGGGTATTCGTTGTCCTAGTTGATCTTTTCTTGGCTTCTACTGTGGGGTTTTTGTAATGGCTTTGGAACACTATTGTTCTATTTTTGAGGGTTAGACTTATGGAGAGTTTTGTTTTTCTGTCAAGTGAGAGGCTTTGTTGTTTTGTCCTAGGTGAAATAAATTGTCATCCTCTTTCAGGTGCCAGAATTTTGTTCATCGTTCTGCTAGGACAGATTGCCAAACTGCCCCTTCCCCTGGAAATTATTTATTTTCTTTTTATATACATCAGAAGATACAGATGTGCACTCACACACAATGCAACAGTTAATTATGGGCAAAGAAATGTATTTTCAGTATAAAGTTTACATAAGGCCAAACTATGAAATAATAGCATTTGCAAAATAAATATTCAAATAAATAAATAGTCTTCATTTTCTAACCATGCTAAGGCATACATTAGATAATTTAGGCTCTCTGCTTACATACTATTATATATATGTTTTATTTTTATTTTTTTTCAATATATTCTTCATGCAAATATTTTGAGATTTTGTGTTAATAATAATAATATATGACAAATAAACAAACAAATACAGGCTGAATTTGTTGTGACACAGTAGGAGTATAATATGTGCAAATATTCTCTGCCGAGAAAACCCTGGAAAAGGTTATCATAAGGCACAATTGACTTGAAGACAACTATTGAGCACCTTACTGGCTACCTGATCTCAACTTGTTTCCTTTCCTTCTCTTATTTTCTTCTCTTTGTGTCCATAGAATTTGGTATTTGTGTTGCTACTTACAAATTCGCATTTATTTTAATAATGCCCATCTCTTTTTTAAAAACCTGCAGGTTTCTCACCTTCTTTTGGAGATGGGCCAGTAATAGAGAATATGGTTTGTATGTGCAAATTTGGAATGTTTAGTTCCTATTATCCAGTGGAATTCTTGGCATGAGGATTTAGGGACCTCAAGAAGCATGGATGTAGATGACCTGAGATGTCCTGGATGTACAAAATGCTTTCAGCAGGCAGCTGAATTTGATGGACCAATGATTTGATTTGATGCAATGTAAGGTACAATGGTACCTCGCATAACAAATGCATCGTATAGCGAAAAATTCATGAGGGGTGTTCCAAGATGGCGAACTGAGTGGAACTTTTTCTTTTTGCTGCTGTAAATGGGAGACCACTTAGTGTGGTTTAGTAACTGGATGGTGCAGAGAAATAATATTTGTTTCTGTTTGTTTTACTGCTGTTTATGCCATGTTCTTGCCATATTTTTGAATTATTTTGGAAGGAGAAAGACTCTAGAGAAAGACTGACTTGGTGCTCGGACGATCGGGAGATTGGGTGCTCTGGCGCGCTTTAGCGCTGCTCAGCTGGCAATTTGGATACGAGTGGCTGAAAAAGGTTGTTAAAAGCTATAAGAGATTGTGATTGCGTTCTGAAGAGTTTTTTTTCCTGTTGGCTCCCAGAGAAGAGTTTAAAGTTCTTCACTGGGCGAGAGAGGTTGGATAGTATGAAGATCGTATGGTGGATGAAGCACAGAGGCAAGCCTGGCCAGGATTAACGAGAAAAGAGGGAGTGAAGTTGGAAGAGTGGAAGAGTGATTGAAGATGGAGGTGAATGAAATACAGAGGCGAGTGACGGCGAGCAGGCAAGTGGAGTGAACAGGGGTAAGTCCGATGGGGTTTGACTGGGAGAAGTGGAGGTGAGCTTCAGTCGCCCCTGCCTGGTCTCCTGTGGTGCCGAGTGAAGCCGAATGGAGTGAAGCCGAGGGGAGTTAAGTGGAATTCTGAGTGGCAGCGGAGCTACAGAAAGAGAAAGTGATTTGATTTACGAGCTGTGTTTAGCCCTAGTGAGACTTGTCTCTTTACTAGAGGTTAATTTTCTTTTTTGGAGCAGTCATCAGTATTAAGAATGGGAAAGGAATTGGGACTTATTGACTGTGAGGTGTTCGAAAACTGGAGATTTTGATAAAAGGGATTCTGTGGAAAATTGGTTACTCTTCTTGCCATCTTTATTGTTAACTTTGTTGCCAGTGCTATGACCGAGAAGGCAAGAAGAGGAGGAGTTTCTCCTTGTTACAGAAAGTATTTTTTTATGAAGAAAAGAAAGTATATTAAAAGTATCTAATTACTAAAAGATGAGAAGATAAGAATTGAAAGAGGTGATGGACTTGGATTGGTACTATAGTGGCTATTTTTGGGAGTCTGGGTGTTTTTTCTTTCCCTCCTTTTTATATATGTTTTTAAAGTACATTTAAGATGGCGGAGTAAAGTTAAGAAACTGTACAAGAGAAAAAGAGTGACATTGTGGTGTTTTCCTTCTTCTTCAGTTTTACTCTTCACTAATGCCCCTTAGGGAATTTTTAAGGTGGCACTGGACAGATACTGAATTTGGTTGATTGGAACTGGAAGTACAAGACTGTACAAGCTAACTTCATATTAATAATAGATATTATTTCTCTGGACAATATTTTCATGAATACTATATGGTCACCAGTTCAGCTTTTTATATTGAAGACAAGAATGAAGTTGTTTTTTGGTTAGCATCTAGATTTAAATTTTAAAGATATAGTAGATCAATTTGGTTTAATTTTTGAGCATATAAAGGGCTGGGGAAATTGGTTAATTTTTGGACTATCTAGATTTGGAATGGACTTAACTTTGAAGTAAATACTGCAGACAATAAAAGGTCTATTAATCTTTGTTTTTTTAATATATTTGCAATCAAAGACATAAGATTTGGTGGTTTTTTTGATATTCTTAGCTAATTTTGAATTACTATTTTTTATGGTCTTCAATTTTTTTGTATTTTTCATATTTTTTGGTCAAACTTTAATGAATAAGAAGTATAAATTAGAAAATTGTACAAATTGTATATTATTGGGTATAATATTTTGGGGGGAGGGCCAATAAGGGGAGGTCCTAGTCTGTTTCAAATTGATTTAGAAGATAAGAGAAATGTATTTTTATGATATGTCCAGAAGTGATGTATGAATTGTTTTCTGAAGATTAAGTTTAAGTGAATGAAATGACGTGGAAGAGGAAAAGAGAAGGAAAAAACTGTGGGTTGGGTAAGAGAGCACGAAACGTCCTCTGATAGGAGTTATCAGAGACTTGTTCAGGCAGAAGAAGAGAATAAACAGATGAAGAAAACATTACAACAGGAGGTCAAAGATGCAGAAGAGCAATCGAGAGTAAGGAAGATATTACAACAGCAAAAGCAACAATCAAAAAAGTGCAGACATCTTTGGCGATGAGGGCTGCAACACCAGCTAAAATGACCACCTCAACCACTCTATTAACTACAACAGTCCTGGTCACCACAGGGGCAACAACAACATCAGTAACAAGAATGACCTCAACAGCAACAGATACAACGACCTCAGTCATAACAACAATGGCATCAACTACAGTACCTTTAACGGTGATGACAACAATATTAGCAACTCCAATTATAACAACATCAGCTATAACAACTTTGGCTTCGCCAGTGATATCAATATCAATTGAAGCAACAATAGGTACCTCTGGAAAAAACACCGTCAGCAGGGGCAATTAGAAAGACAACAAAAGATACAATGGGGCCTAAGACTGAATTTCAAATAGTGTGTGATATGTTAAAAGCAATGGAGTCCGTGATTAAGGTAGGGCTTGCAGAGGCTGAAAGTCAGAGAAATAAAATTACAAAAATTAGAAATCACAAAAACAAATTACTTTCTGGCATTTGGGAAGAAGATATCTGGTAAAAAAAGGAGGTATATGTTCTGGATATTTTAGTTGATGCAAAATTACTTGGGGAACGGAACAAAAGAATGGAATGAATTAAAAGATGTTTTGATCCTCTCTGGAGGCCTGAGATTTGGAAGAAATGATGAGAGTGAGGATATGTCCAGGGGTGCTGAAGGAGGTGTTTAAAGTGTTATGAATGCAGCTGATGGATTGGGTGATGCACAGATTCCCTGATGGGATGCTTTCCCCCTCCCCTCTTTGAAATATGAAGGCCTCTTTTTCTTTGAAAAAGTGGGGAGGGTGATTAATTCATTGTATTGTTGTTATATGTTTTTTTATGTTCACTAGTAAAGGGGATAAGGGTTTTAATTGTGTGTTCACATATGCCAAAGGGGAATTGCGGTTGTCGTAGAAATAAAAAGGTTGTTGATTTAACATGAAAAATGTGACATGGAATGTGAAAGGTACTGGCTGCCAGGTGAAGAGGAAAAGGATAGAAGTTGCAATCAGGAAAGATAAGCCTGATGTTGTTTTTTTACAGGAGACTCATCAAAAATCAGCGGAGGTAAATATGTTATTTCTAGGTTGGACTAAGATATATGAAAAGGCATTCGGCACATCTAAATCGAGGGGAGTGGCAACTTTTATATCAAATAGGTTAGGTTTTACGTTAACTAAGAACAATTCTGATCCAGAGGGGAGATATTTGATAATTAATGATGAGGAACAGGTAACATTGTTAAATATTTACGCTCCAAATGAACATCCAGAATTTTTTTTAGATAAAGTTTATGGTATATTAGCAGCAGAAAGTTCAAAAATGATTGTAGCAGGGGATTTTAATCTGATAAGATCAGTGAGTGATTCTACTAATATTAACATGGTAAGATGTGGTAATGTGGCAAAGATGCAGGTTTTAGACAGATGGATGATGATGTTAGGATTGAAAGATACATGGAGAGAACTACATGGTTTGGAAAGGGCATATACTTTCTTCTATCAGGTAAAAAAATTAATTGGGAGAAATCAGAAATGATAATATGTAACGTGACTAAGGAAGAAGAACAAGAAATTCGGCAGGAATATAAAATTCAGATTGGAGATAATTTAAAATATTTGGGAGTTATCCTATCAAATAAATTGGAAAATATTAAAAAATTGAATTATGACAAACAATTGAAGGTGATTAAAGAGCAAATTTTACAGTTTAATAAATTGAAATTGTCCTGGTTTGGTAGAGTGGCTCTATGTAAGATGATGTTATTGCCAAAATTTCTTGTTTGATGCCTTACCAACTTACCTTAAGGATAGAGAAATTAAAGATTGTCAAGACATAATAAATAAATTTTGTAATGGTGGGAAAAGAGCTAGAATTCCTAAAAGTTGGTATGTACCACAAAAAGAAGGAGGTCTAGGGATACCTAAATTAAAGAGTTATTATAATGCCTTCCAGGTTAAAAATGTTGTTAAGATTTTGATGAAAGAGCAAGTGATTTGGGAGGATTTAGAGATGGAGGATTTCCAACAAATAGGAAAGGCAGCTTTTTTTGACAAAGAATGGGGAAAAGCAAAGATTTAAAAAATGTTAAGAGCAATGTGGGAAGTATGGAAAAAGATGAAAGGAAAACTGGCTCCTGGGATTTCTCCTTTAATAGAGATTGAGGATATAAAATATTTTCCAATTAAGATAGATGAGGAATTGAGATCAATATTGATAGATAAGGATGTTTGTATGTTGAGACATTGGATTCAAATTTGTATGGATGAGCAGAAAAGAGCAATGATTTATGGAGATTTAAAGCTAAATTGGTTTCGAATTGCGAGATTAAATAATTGGAATAATAAATACAAAAAAGGATATAACTAGGAAAGAGACATGACGGAATTTGAAGAGTTGTTGTTTAGAATAAGACAAGGGAAGATTGCTTTAAAGGGCCTGGTTGCTAAAATCTATAAAATATTAAATAAAGAGGATAATATAGACATTTTGAGAACCTTGTGGGAAGATGATCTAAACATAAAAATTCCGGAAATAAAATGGAGAGCTTTGTGGAAACGGAGAATAATGAGAACACTGTCAGTCAGAGTTAAGGAACATAATTATAAAATGATGTGGAGGTGGTACTTGACTCCGGGGAGATTGAATCAGATGGATAGGACTAAAAATAAGTTGTGTTGGAGATGTAACAAAAGTGTGGGAAGTTATAAACATATGTGGTGGAATTGTAAAGAAATAGAAGATTTTTGGAAAGAAATCGAAAAAGAAATAGTTGATATGTTAGGGGAAAAAATAAAGATTGGACCGAGTGCCACCATGCTTACGGATTTAGACAGTTCAAAGTTAGATAAGGAGGAACAAGAATTAATTGTGATATTTATGTCCACAGGAAGTCAGTGTATAGCAAAAAAATTGGAAGGATTCAAGGAAAATAAAATTGGATGAATGGTATAGGGAAATGTGGCAACTGGCCCTGAATGATAAATTGACATGGGAATTAAATGAAAAGAAAGGAATTGTAAGAGAAAATAATTTTGGGAAAATTTGGAAACCATTTCTTGATTATACATTAAAGAAAAGAGGAGGTTATATGCCAGTACCAGATCAATTGAACTTTTGGTTATAATGATAAGAGACCGGATGCAGCTCCCCTTTGGCATTGTAATATATCACATGGTGATTTTTTCTTTTTTAGTCTCACTAGTTGTAGAATTTGCTGAGAAGGTGAAGTGCAGAGGAGAGGATGATAATTAGTAGTAATGTAATTAAGTTTATTACTATTAGAATGTTGATATATGTTAGAGAATGTAAGGGGTTTAGCTATCAATTCTATATATTCTTTCTTCTTTGAATTAATTTCTTTATAAAAAGAGTGTTTTTTATTTTTCTGATAGTTAATGTATGTCTTATGCTTTTTCTTTATTTTGTGTATTATTAAAAGTCAATAAAAAAAATTAAAAAGGAAAAAAAAGAAAAATTCACACAACAAAGCATTCATTATGCTATGGTGTTACCCCGCATAACAATTTCCCCCCGTTATGCATGGTTTTTGGTAACCAGGGTATACCCGCTTAATGGGTACCCCGGTTAATGAACATTTTTTTTTCATTATGTGGAGCATCTCCCATAGGGAACTGCATAATGGAAAAAAAATGCATAGTGAAGAGCTCCGAGGAACAGAATCTTTTCATTATGTGGAGTTCTATTGTACATGTATTATGACTCTTGGTCTATCTCTATGATGGCTTGTGAGAAGGAACATGGATTCGCATTGGAAAAATGTGCAAAGGTGAACTGAATCATAGGCATTTGTGCTTCATGGGTGAACACAGGCTGAGCTAAGAGCCCACAATGGGACAATGGTTAGGCTGCAGTACAGTTTGATCCCAATAGGATTCTACATTTGTAAAATATTCATTCTAAATCATATTTATTATATTATAGAGTCTAGTGCATCATTATAAAGCTATGAGCTGGTCAGATAATTCCAGCCCACAGAAACTGGGGGAAAGTAGTGCAAGAATGAGTCCCTCGAAACCTAATGAACCCAGAGGGAAATGGCTGTTCTATGAAATATTTGTGATGTTATTCCTTGTGTGGCTGCTAAAGAAACCTTACTGGGCAACTAAAAGGTGGCTATCCTCATCAAAATACAGTAAAACCATATTTTACAGATGCCTCATTTTGAAGAAACCCCGTTTTACAAAAGGGTTTTTTGCTGAAACGTTTCCCATTTTACAGAAAAACCCTGTTTTACAGAACGTGATTTCCCAGAGTGCATTGTGCCTGGTGGGCTATAAAAGACCACCCACAGCCCTTGTGGTCCCTGTGGGTGGCAGGAGAGTGGTCTGGAGGGAAATTAGAAAAGGTTTTTTGTTTTAATTTTAAATTTTTTTGGGGGGGTGGGGCCATTTTCTTCTTCTTCAATGTGTTTTTATGGAAATGCCTCATTTTACAGAAAAAATCAAGTTAATGATAGGCTTGCCAGCTGATAATTTGCAAAAGGAGGGCTGATGGGTCTAAAAAGGAGGACTTTCACAAATCAAACAAGTTTTTTTATATAATTTACTTTATTTTAAACATATTTAGCTGAACTGCCAATTTTCAAAAAAAGTTCTTGGTTTTTTAACAAATAGGTATTATAGAAAAGGAGGACATGTCCTCCTTTAGGATACCATCTGGAAACCCTAGAACTTAAGATAAAGCTACAGAATGTCTTTTCCCATAAAACCGGGGTTTTACTGTATAGTGAAAGTGTAGAGAAATAGCTACAAGCAGGCTCAATTTGAAAAAAAGGGGGGAGGGTAGCCAAAATTAAAACAGTGTAGGTAGCTGCTGTGACTACAGCATGGGTGGCCAACCTTGGTGCTCCAGCTGTTCTTGGACTTCAATTGTCAAAAGCCCTAGCCAAGAACAGCTGGAGCACCAATGTTAGCCACCCCTGGTCTACAGCATAAGGTTTCAGAATCTGACACAACAGTATGGGTTTTATTGTCAGTTGCAGCAACCTCTTTTCTGCCCCTACACACAATTTGTTCAGACACAAGCACAAGGGCACCTCAAAAACAGTGCAAATGTCTCTAATTCTCTCATACAAATCCCTGAACCATCCCATATAGAGTTGCCATAATTATCTCCCATAAAACTGGGACAGAAGTATACTTGACAAAAATGGACGGGTTATCTACAAAATAGCCTTTTGTAAACATAATATAATGACAGCTATAAAACACTTTCACATTAAATATATCAATACATAAATGAATTTATTTACAACATGTTGGATCTGGGCCGCAAAGCGGGTTGCGCAAGCTAGATTGGAACCGCGAAGCGGCTGTTGGGTCCCAGAGGAGACTGGTCAAGCTATGAGACATGAGGCAAGATGGAGCAAAGACCAGTGATTTAATGAAGACCAATCATCAGTATTTATCATGTTTTAGGCTGCATGTAAAAGCATTGCGATACTGCAGGTTTCACACATAATGTTTACACAAGTTAATTGGGGAAGTCTACAGGGGAAGTTAATTAACCAACTTAACTAACGGCAGAGGAAATACATTGTTCCGTGTTATCCGGGGTAAACAAGTGGCTGGTATTGGCTCTAGACCTTAAGGTAATCTGCAGGCGCGAGATTGCCTATTACGTGCCTAGCACGTTAGTAATTAGCTCTCTATTGCCCGAGCAGTTTGTCAGATCAGCTATTGATGAATTAAACTCTATCTAATATTCTGCTCCCCCAATTTCTGTCACCTCAGGAACCCCTGGTAACGATGTGATCACCCTTTACCGGGGTTCTGTCAGGGCCAGTTATGCCAATTGTGTGCGCGGATCCCACAACAACAGTTAATTCTTACTGTAAAATATTCTGTTGTACTTCTCAGAAGTCACCTCGCAGTCAACTCTTAAGGTCCTCAGTTCCAGGAAACACACTAGCCACACTTATTGGGCGGTGGTGTAAGGTGAGGACATTAAGATTTGTCTCTGGGTATACTCAACTCCAGTTTGGCAGGAAATCACTCTTTTGATGGCGAGGATTCAAATTTATTTTAATGGTGTGTTACAATACACAATCAGTAAATTTTAAAAAATCCAGGACTTTTAACATGATTTTTATTGGACTGGCTGGGACAATTTTTCTGACCATGAATCCAGGACAATCCCGGTTTTCCGGGATGTATGGAAACCCTAATCCCATGACACTTTGCTGACTGAAGTCGACCAAGAGATGTACCTCCTCAAAGTCACAGGGTATCACGTCCAAGACTGCCTAAATTATTTTAGTACCCGAGGTAGAAAATCCCATTAATGCATTTCTTTGGAAGTGAAATAACAACTACAGTTCCTTTCCTGACACCCCAAACCAGCTTCTTTAGATGTTCAGTTGCTTTCCCTGGATTTGTCGCCACTCAGAACACAGAGGGCTTATCTATAGATACCTGCTTAGATAATTTTATTTCTATGGTGAGAGATATTTTCATTGTGCCTCTGTTGTAAGTGTGATCAAACATGAAATATATTTTAGTATTTTAGATGCCATTCAGCTCCATTTCAGTTTGCTGTACCCAGTGCATTCAAATATTGTCTCTCTCTAGTATTTGAATTGATGTCAAGGTCTGCTATTAAAAATCGAAAACTAGAACACAGACTCTTTCTTTAAGTTTGGAGTATCAGATGCTTTCAAGCCATCAGTTAGTTTCTTTAAACACAGTCATTACATATTGAGTGAAAAATATTTTTTATGCATCGATTTTTTTATTATTTAAATTTTAAAAAATATTTGGTGCCATGTAGGAAAAGAGGGGTAAGAAAGAAAAGCCAGAACTGGAATATTTTTAGTTCTAACAAAGTTATATACACCACAAAGCAGAGATGCATACTTTAATAATACGGCACTGCAACTTTAACAAGGGCTACATTTGTCTTTAAGTCCACATGATAGTGAAAGCTTAATATGAAGAACTTTTGTCTAGCACAAGTGATTTGAAGATGTTTTGCTCCATGCATGTGAACTCAGCAGGTGATTCTTGCCTATCTTTGATGTCAAACAGCACAAAACTTCAGTGAGTAGTAGCTTCAGAAATGCAATAGACATAGCTGAGTCTTCATATGAAGCTCATGCTTGAACTACATCAGAAGAACTGACATCTATTATGGTGAGCAAAGACAAGTGTTTGAAAAGAGATTCAAACAGAGGTGTCAGAATTTACAGTGCATAGTTTTATATAAGTTGATTTTAACCAAGCATATCTCTATGAACTCGGCAGGACAGAAAAGAAATTTCAAAAGGCAGAGAAATTGTTGTCATCTAAGGGCATGGGATGTTTTAATAGCTTAAGGAAGAACATTTCTGAAAGGTTATATGGTGATCCATTTACTTTGACAGAGTAATAATGCTCGTCATTGTGATGGTGAAGTTTTTTAACCCTTAGAACAATGAATATGTGGGCATGTTATCCTCTCACACATTTTGGAAAGAAAACTAAATGAGCACATGGAAAACAGATAGATAGATAGATAGATAGATCCATGCCCCATACTACTGCAATTAAAGCATATGAACAAGACACACATACATTGACACTATAACTAAATGCAGAGTCTCTCGCCGGCCCACTCCCCCAATAAAGACACAGACACCAGTGATGGATTTAAATTTTTGGGCCACCATATTGATTATGCCTTAATCTTAAATTATGACTTCAACTTTAAACTCAACTTTAACTTTTCTTAATTTATTAAGGCAAGCAGGCCGCAGTAGCACTGGTAAGGAACCAACCTTAATTGCCAATCATATTTGGCTACTTTGTATCCATTTGTATCAATTTGTTTACCGATGAAAACAAATTGTTGACCCTAGTCAGGATGCTATCTGTTGACTCAGCATCTGACGTGTATCCGGTAAAATATCAAGGTGATGTAGGCTGTCTAGAACATAGCATCACCCTGTTCATGGTTCGCCCTTGACCAGCCAGCCCCAATTTCCCTGTACCTTGTCCTTGGGTTGGCCAATCAACTGCGCACCTGCCGGATACCTATGGGTCATCGACTTTACCTTACCAGTGCTACCCACCACATGGGGAGGCGTCTTTGATGACTCACTGCCCCCCCTGACCGACAATTCAGTCACCAGGCCAGCTTGCAAATCCTCCAAAAAGAGGTCCATGCCTCCCACTGAAAGGTGTACCCCATCTCCATGATACAGGCTGTAGTCCTGTAGCCCTATCCCTGGATGTAGGACTGATGTCCCCGAACCATGTTCGGCAAGGAACCGAGCTACAGCCCTGTTCACTGACCGCCAGGCATGGTCTAAACCACGAGGATCAAGTCCTCCTCTATAATGGTATCTAGGTATGATCTGGGACCATAGCAACCATGTCCGCGGCCACACGCGGTGTAAAACCTCCAGGTCCCTGCGCACAGATACCGTCAACCCAAGGCCGGTGATCTGTGCAAGATCATTGCCTCCGAGGTGAATAATTAAGATATCCGGAAGTTCGGCGTCCCTAACAGACATAAGGAATGGCATCAGTTCCCACCACCTCATTCTGCGCAAACCATACCACCGAAGACGCATGACTGCGCGTAGACCGAGATGGGGACCCCAATCCAATGATGCTGCATAATGTGCAGCCCAGTACACATAGCTGTGTACAACCAGCCAGACTTCCACCGGTGTGTGCCAACATGCAGGGTCTGTAATAAAAGATAAGAAAGTGAGGGCGAGTAAGGCATTCATGCGAGGATGGGACAAACATATAAAGCAAAGCGCGCAGATCCCCATCTGCCCATCCCCCGTATGTCAGCCTCTGAGTACCCAAACGCAGCAGCTGTCGATGCAGTGCCTATCCAAAAGGAATGAGAACCGTAACGTGCCCCAGGGACCCCTAAACGCCAAAGTGCAGTCCCCGTAATCCTCCAAAATTGGAACTTGGTGAGTGGGGACCCATCCCGGTGGCAAAACAACAGGCCTGGGCGTGAGCCCCGCACCGCCACAAATGCATGGAGGGCACTGATGGGACAGATGTCAGAAAAAGTACATCTCAGGAGCGTCACATAACTACCCCTCCCTTGTTGGTCAGCTTTAGATGAGCGAATTTTCAGCTGAGCCCACTCTTGTGCGAGGGAAACATCGGCTAGTTCCAATGCCCTGTGTGACCTATCATGTTTGGAAAGGGGCACCAGCTCACTGATCCTAAGAGCCCTGAAAAAAGCCACTGTGGTGGCCGCATGAAAAAGAAACTCCTCATAGCAAAGGCTATGCCACACCCTAGCCAGGCTAGCAAGCAGAGAAGGGGAAATGGGTTGCCGCGTGTCAAGGCAGCAGCCATGTTTACGCGTCCACCCCTCTAAGACATGGCATATTCAGAAGTCACCCGTGTGATCAGGGTAACCCCGCGCCTTGGCAGCAAAGGCCAAAGCAGAAAGTCTAGTAGCAACAGTGCGTGGAGCTAACCCTAGGCTATGAAGGTGCACCGGGATTGGCCATATGTCAGGCAGGTGCACATCCCTACGAAATGCCATAAAATCAAATACATGTGCTGATATGCCTTACGTGTGTGCAGGGCCAAAGACATGCCGATCGCCTGGTTCACTACTCCTCGCCAAAGATCCACATCTCACTCTGGAGTGGTGAGGGAAGTTCTTCGGCATCTGGCGCTAAGACCCAGAACTGGGGGATATGCAGGCGGGATAAAGCATCAGCAATATCATTATTAACACCTGGAACATGTCTGGCTTTGAAAAACACATTAAGGCGCAGCGACCTAAGCACAAACTGCCTAACTAAGGCCATAACTCTGGGCGACCGGGAGGTTTGGGCATTAACAATGTGTACCACGGCAGCATTGTCACACCAAAAATGAACCACAGAATTAGCCCACATCTCACCCCACAGCATAAGTGCACCCAGAAAAGGAAAGAAATTCAGGAACGTGAGGTCCCGTAGGCGCTCAGTACCTTGCCATTCCTCGGGCCACCTACCATAAGCCCACCAGCCCTTAAAATAGATGCCATAGCCCAGTGAACCTGACGCGTCAGACTGGACCTGAAAGTGTGGTGTGGCAACTAACTCTGTGCACCAAAAGGAAACCCCATTGAACTCTTCAAGGAAAGTAAGCCAGACTGATAGGTCGGCCCTCAAGCCCCTGGTGAGTCAGACCCTGTGGTGCTTTTTGGAAAGACCCACCATGTTGTCGCACAGTCGCCTGGTGAATGCTTTGCCCGGGGTGACTACCCTGCAAGCAAAGTTGAGGTGCCCATGCAGCACCTGCAACTCATGTAGAGACACCTTACGTTTGGCTAGCATGGCCAAAATCACGTCTGAGATCTGGGTCACCTTCTCCCATGGCAGCCTGGATGTCTGTGCCAGGGTGTCAATTTCTATACCCAAAAAAGTGAGAGTGGTGGCAGGGCCCTCCGTCTTTTCAGGAGCGAGGGGAACACCAAGCTCCGCCATCAGCTCCTGAAAGGTAGCCAACAACTGTCCACAGGTGCCCGAACCGTGTTCACCACCAAACAAAAAATCATCCAGGTAGTGCACCATGGCTCGAGACCCCGACCTCTGAATGAAAGCCCAATGAAGAAAGGTACTGAAACGTTCAAAGGCCGAGCACAAAATGGAGCAGCCAAAGGGCATAGCCTTATCCACATAGAACTTCCCCTTAAAACAAAAACCTAACAACTCAAAGTCATCAGTGTGTACTGGCAATAATCGAAAAGCCGATTTAATATCACATTTAGCCAGTAGCGCCCCACGAGCGCATGAGCAAACCATTTGCAAGGCTTGATCAAAAGACGTATACTGGACAGAACAAAGTTCATCTGGTATAGCATCTTTGACCGATGAGCTTTCTGGGTAGGACAGATGGTGAATCAAACGAAATTCACCAGAGGATTTTTTAGGTACTAAGCCGAGTGGGGATACCTTTAAGTTAGAATAGGGGGGGCTGTCAAAGGGGTCAGCAACCCTCCCCTCCCTGAGTTCCTTGGCTATCTTCTCCTCGGCTATACCTTCATTACCCCGGAGTGACTGCAAATTTGGAGCATCCTGGGGGGCGCGTACACCCGTGAAAGGGACGTGGAAGCCAGATGTAAAACCCTCTAACAAATAAACTGTGTCATCCTTCTTCGGATAGACGCGCAACCAACTTTCAAGAATTCTAATTTGAATTGGGGAGGGGGCCTTTTGGAGGCGCGGTTGCATCAGGGGCACCTCTGGCCGGCCCTTGCTGTCCCCAACCCATGCCACATGACCCACCAGCCCGCAGGCATGCGGAAGCAGCATGCGGTCCAGCGCATGAAGGGCACTTGTGCCTGAATTTGAATTGCTGTCTATTGCAGACACCGGAGAATGAGAAGCTCCAGCACAGCAAGCGGGCTGGAACCCCCTGCCCCGCAGGCTGGCGAGGAGACTGTGCCGTGCTGGGCAGCTGCACCGCATGACCGCAGTGATACCGGTCCCTTGGCCGCTGGCTGGGATGGGGTCATATAAAGCAGCCATAAGAGCTGACTGTGCTCATCCCATCTCATCTCGGGGTGTAGGGCCACCCTCATTCTGAATTCCTCGTCATAAGCAAGCCAAGACTGGCCAGGGAAATCAACATAGGCCCGATAAATGGTGTCCAAGTACTGTATCATCGGGATCGCCATATTGGGGTGAGCCCTAAGATACACTGCCGCATATATTAGGTAAGCCGGCAGCCAGTTAGCCCAGGTACAAGGTGGCTTGCTATGACGAGACAACTCCTTGTCCCTGTCGTCCTGCCACTCCTTCTCATCCTTGGTGGGTTTGCAGTTGAGCAAACTAAAAATGTCTACATACTCCCCACGCCATATCTTATCCCTGGTGGCCGGCAAGAGATGGTCACCAAGGGGGAGGGAGTAGCCGGCCATAGACATGGCAGAGGTTGGCACAGAGTGATATGCCGAGTTCACCAGCGGGCCATACAACAAAATTGGGTATGGCACGTTGGGAGCCGCGGGTGTAATACCGGGCAGAACAGGTGGGTAAGGGGCTCTCCAAGTGGCAGGGGGCGGCAAGGCCGGTGTAGGCAGGGCCGTCGCAGCCTGTTGAGGCCAGGGCCACTGTACCCCCATTTTCGTGTTGGGGTGAGTGAAGTGTGCTCTTGCTTGACCGCCATACTCACACGCCGCCCCCCAGCTGCCCCCACCGGGGGTTCCAGCTGGTGAGGGGCATTGGAGCTCACGAATGAAGTCGAGCTCTGCGCCACCGTGGATCCCATCTGACCTGGATGGCCCACCTGAGGCAAGCCCGGCTAGGGTGGCAGTGCAGGGAGCTGCGGAGGACCGAAAGACGTGGGCCGGATGGCCTCCAGCAGCTCAACCCAGCTCTGGACCTGCCTGCACACTTGAGGCCATCCAGCCTCGGGTTAGAAAGGATAGCCGCGCCCAGACTGTTCTACCCAGCAGTCCTGAGGCAGTGGGGCAATGCCCGTGGCGTGCTCCAGCGATGCGTGCCAAAAGGGGCTGTGGGTCAGCCATATCCGGCCCACCAGGGGACTGCCAAGTGGGACCAGAGTTGGGCCCCAGTCCCCCATAGGGCCAGGAGGGGCCGTCCGGCCCATGGTACATAAGAACATAAGAACAGCCTTGCTGGAACAGGCCACAGCCCATCCAGTCCAGCATTCTGTCTCACACAGTGGCTCACCATTTCCTTCAGGGTATTCCCAAGCAGATGCCTTCACCTGCTTAGGATTCCCTGGAAATGGCATTGAGAGATATCCTGCCTATCTCTCCAACCCCGAGGTTGTCCTTAAGTATCCATAATTATAGCCATTGATACCCTTGTCCTCCATGAACTTGTCTAATACTTTCTTAAAGCTGTCAAAACTGACAGCTGTCACCACTTCTTCTGGCAGAGAGTTCCATAATAATAATAATAATAATAATAATAATAATAATAATAATAATAATAATAATAATAATAATAATAATAATAATAATAATAATAATAATAATAATAATAATAAAGTTTAATTTCTATCCCGCTTTCCTGACACAAGTGCCACTCAAAGCGGCTTACAACATATATAAATACAATAAACAGAGCAAAATATACAATAAACTACAAAAGGCAATACACAATTAATACAATCAAAACATCAGAATATACAAAAATACAATACAAAATATAAATAATTAAGCAATATCACAATGAGAAATTACACAAAAAATCAACCTCAACCACCCAGCAGCCACAAAGGCACCCTATAGTTCAATGTCTGTGAGGCAGCTGCGTCGGTGGCGGCAATGGCTCCCACCTGTCTCTCCCCAACGGGGCCGGTGGCGTGTACTCCCGGGGCAAGACAGGGAGCTGCTCGAGGCAGCGGCCATCGTCGTCCTTTTCTGCTCTCCAGGCGGGCCGTCCCGGAGAGCGAGGGCAGCTGCTTCGGCGGCGGCAATGGCTCCCACCTGTCCCTCCCCAACGGGGCTGGTGGCGTGGGCTCCAGGGGCGAGACAGGCCATAGACCAGTAATCCTCTGGGTGAAAAAGTACTTTCTCTTATTTGTTTGAGAACTAGTACCCAAAAGTTTCATCGAGTGTCCCCTAGTTCTAGTGTTGTGCAATAGGGAAAACAGTTTTTCCTTATCTACTTTGTCCACACCGTGCATGATTTTATAAACTTCAGTCAGGTCACCTCTTAGATGCCATCGTTCAAGAGTGAAAAGGCCCAACCATTGCAGTCTCAGATGGTAAGGAAGGTGTTCCAGTCCCCTAATCATATTGGTTGCCCTCCTCTGCACTTTTTCCAACTCCATAATATCCTTCTGGAGGTATGGCGACCAGATCTGTACACAGTATTCCAGATGGGGCCTCACCATAGATTTATAAAGAGGCAAAATGACACTTGCTGACTTATTTTCTATACCCTTCCTAATGATCCCTAACATTGAGTTTGCTTTTTTCACTGCTGAGGCACACTGGGTTGACACCTTCATTGAGTTGTCCACCAGGACACCAAGGTCCCTTTCCTGGTTTGTCGCAGAGAGTTCAGACCCCATCAGTTTATAAATGTAATTGGGGTTTTTTGCCCCTACATGCATCATTCTGCACTTACTAATGTTGAAGCTCATTTGCCACTGTTTTGCCCACTCCCCCAGTGTCAAGAGATCCCTGTGGAGCTCCTCACAATCTCTCACAGTTTTCACTACCCTGTATAATTTAGTGTCGTCAGCAAATTTGGCTACCTTGCTTTTTACTCCTACCTCTAGATCATTTATGAAGAGGTTGAAAAGCAGGGATCCCAGTACTGAACCTTGGGGGACCCCACTCTTTACTTCCCTCCACTTGGAGAAGTGTCCATTTAGGCTTACCCTCTGTTTCCTGTCCCTTAGCCAGTTGCTGATCCAGGACAAGACCTGTCCCTTTATTCCATGACTGGTAAGTTTATTCAAGAGTCTTTGGTGTGGGACCTTGTCAAAAGCCTTCTGAAAGTCCAGATAAACAATGTCAACTGGATCCCCCTTATCCACATGCTTGTTGACACTCTCAAAAAATTCCAACCGATTAGTGAGGCATGATTTGCCCTTGTAAAAGCCATGTTGGCTCTCCTTTAGCAGAGCCTTCTCTTCTATGTGCCTATTAATTCTATCTTTTAGGATGGTTTGCCGCCCACGCCCCCCCTGCCCGGGTCCTCCAACTCGGGGGGATCAGCACTGGGGAGGATCGCCTCCCCGGGATGCCCCGCAGGGACAACAGCAGTAGGGTGCAATGCCCCAGGGGCAGCCACCCAGCCCGCCCTCGCCCTCGTCCTCTGGCCTGAGACGGGACTGCCCCAAGGGGCGGGAGGAGATGGGCGGGCCCATCTGCCCGCCTGTTGCGCCGCAGCAGCCGCAGGCGCGATCTTCCATTTAGGGGCCATCGCTGACCCAAGGATTGGCTCGGAGCCGCTCCGCCGCCGAGCAAATGGCAGGAAGATCAGCTGGAGAGAGCCAAATGTGCTCAAGCCCAGCCAATCTCTGGAAAATGGCAGCGGGAGGACGCGTGGCCGCCCCTTTTATAGGGAGCATGGCCACGCCCTGCCGCAGAGGGCCGGGTGCCCATCTCTTGGGGTCAGAGGCCGGCAAAGAGCATGGCGGCCATATTGTGTCGCCGCGCTTTCCTTATTTAATTTGAGTAAGAGTTGAAGATAACAGACAACCCTTAAAGAGGTCAATATGCACTTTAGAGTTTCATTAAGTGCCACAAATATTTTTTATATTTTCTTTCCCAGGGTGGCACAGTGGTTAAACTGCTGTACTGCAGCCAGAAAGTTGTGAGTTCAATCTTGACCAGGACAAAAGGTTGACTCAAGCCTTCAGAGCCAGTAAAATGAGTAGCCAGCATGTTGGGGGCAAAATGTTAATTAACTTGTGAACCACCCAGAGAGTGCTCTAAATACTATGGGGCAATACTATGCTATTGCTATTTGCTTTATTT
This sequence comes from Bradypodion ventrale, assembly GCA_035047345.1. Lineage (NCBI taxonomy): Eukaryota > Metazoa > Chordata > Lepidosauria > Squamata > Chamaeleonidae > Bradypodion > Bradypodion ventrale. Next base: position 125,981,304 of record JAWDJE010000005.1, read on the forward strand.
ATCCTGAATATATTTATTCTCATGAGCAAGACACGGTACTGGGAAGAAAAAAAATCTTTGTATGGTATAGTTTGTTTGTACCTGCATCCTACTCACTCAAGCAGCGAAATGGTCCCCATGGAATTCAGTGCCATGAGCCAACCTAATTGTTCATCTTGAAATGCTGCGGCTTTTGTAATAATTGTTTTGTTGTTGTTTTTAATTTCAGGGGGAAAGGATCCTTGAGTAAGACACAGAAGCCTGCAGAAGTTAAATGGTAGAAGATGTTGCACAGATCAAAGGCAAGTGCGGCGCCAATATGGCCACCACGCTCTTTGCGGGGGGCCCCACCCCGGACGCAGACATCTGGGTAGTTAGGGGGCATGGCCACCCCTACATAAAAGGGGTGGCCACGAGGTGGCTCGCCACCATTTGTAGAAGAACGACGGAGCGGAGAAGTTTGCTCCGCCGCTCTTTGTTCTTTCTGCCTCGCCTTGCCTCAATCGAGGCCATCGGAGCGGGGGAATTCGCTCCGCCGGTCTGTCTTTTCATCCTGCTTAGGGACACCACCTTTGGGGCCATGGCCCCAAAAAAGAAGGGTGTGGTGGCCGTGTGGCCACGCACATGGGGATGGGCTCGCCCGACCCCCCACCATGTCCCTCCTGGCGTCCCCTCGGGCCAGAGGGCTCGTGTGGGAGTGCCAAGAGGGATTGGCGGTGGGTTTTTTTCCCCACTGCCACCAATGAGGGTGAGCAGGCTCCTGCCCCCCCCCCCAGTCAGAGGACTCGAGCGGGGGCTGTGCGGGCCTGCCCTCCTGGGGCTTCAGCCCCCATGGACTTTGGGGCCCCCAGCTTGGGCCCAGAAATATCACCACATTATTGCGGTGGGTCGGACACTGTTGATCTGCTTCTGGCCCGCATAGCGGCCCTAGAAGCCTTGATGGGGATTGCTCCACCATTCCAGGACCCTGGGGTTGGGCCGCGCCCTTCCGCTGCCCCTTTGCCTATTGAGAGTCAACAGCGGGCCCTCAGCCGCGTAGAGCTGCTTGAGGCCATCAGGCCCACACCTGATGGGGCTCCGCAGCTCCCTGTGCAGCCACCCTGGTGGGGCATCCTGTCGATGCCCAGTGCGATCTGGCCTGGACCTCTGATGGCTCAGAGCTCGACTTCCGTCGCAAGCTCCGACAACCACTTGAGGCCAGAACCCCCGGTGGGGGCGGCCCAATGGGGTGCAACAAGTGAGTATGGTGGTCAAGTTAGCACACCATTCACACTACCACTTACTAACATGGGGGTACAGTGGCCCTGGCCTCACCAGGCCAATTCAACATTGCAGCACACTGCCCAGCACCTTTTTGCCACTTGGGGCCCTCCCTATTCACAGGGTTTGCCGGGGATGATCGCCCCACCTCTACCGGCTCCAATGCCTATTGGGCCATATGGCACGTTCTCTACTCCCCCACTTCGCTCCGTGCCAACTCCGGCCATGCCGACAGCTGGCTACTCTCTTCCTCTGGGTGACCACTTGTCTCAGGCCACCAGAGAGAAGATATGGCGGGGGGAGTATGTCAATATCTTCACCCTCCTTAACCGGGAACCAACCAAGGAGGAAAAGGAGGGGCAGGATGACAGGGACAAGGAATTGTCCCGTTGTCACAAGCCCCCCCCCCCCCCCGGTACGTGGGCTAACTGGCTTCCAGCCTACTTGATCTATATGGCCATTTATCTCAGGGCTCGTCCTGATTTGGCTATTCCAATGGTGCGGTATCTGGACAACATTTACCATGCTGTCGTGGATTTCCCTGGTCCGTCATGGTTAACCTATGATGAGGAATTTAGGATGAGAGCTGCCCTTCACCCTGAGATGAAGTGGGACGAGCCCTGCCAGCAATTGTGGCTCCTTTATATGACCCCTACACGGCCAGCACCAGGTGACTGGTACCACTACGGCCATGCGGTCCAGTGGCCCGCCACTACACAGGCTCCCCACCAGCCGGCAGGGAAGGGGGTTCCAGCCCGCCTGCTGTGTTGGAGTTACTCCTCTAATGGAGTGTGCACCAGGCAGCAATGCAAGTTTAGACATGAGTGCCCTTCCTGTGCCGGACCGCACGCTGCTTCCGCTGGCGGATTACGGGGCAGAGGGAAGGGATACCAGGGGCTGGCTAGAGTTGCGTCTGACACCGCTACGCATCCCAAAGGCCCCCTCCCCAATTAACCTCAGCATGCTAGAGAGGTGGTTGCGTGTCTACCCTAGGACGGATGACGCGATCTATCTGTTAGAGGGTTTTACTTATGGCTTCTGCATCCCATTCAGGGGTGTTCACACACTCCAGGATGCCCCAAATTTACAGTCCCTTAGGGGTAAGGAGGGCATTGCTGCGGAAAAGATAGCCAAAGAAGTGAGGGAAGGTAGGGTTGCTGGCCCATTTGATATGCCCCCATATTCAAATTTGAAAGTCTGCCCTCTCGGCTTAGTGCCTAAAAAATCCTCAGGTGAATTTTGCTTGATTCACCATCTTTCCTACCCTGCGGTCTCCTCGGCCAATGACGCTATACCGGATGACCTTTGCTCGGTCTGGTATACGTCCTTTGACCAAGCCTTGCAGATGGTCCACTCATGCGGTCGCGGGGCACTACTGGCAAAATGTGATATTAAATCGGCATTCCGATTGTTGCCAGTACACCCTGATGACTTTGAGCTTTTAGGTTTTTGTTTTCAAGGCAAGTTTTATGTGGACAAAGCCATGCCCTTTGGCTGCTCCATTTCGTGCTCGGCCTTTGAACGCTTTAGCACCTTTCTCCATTGGGCTTTCGTTCAAAGGTCGGGATCTCGGGCCGTGGCACACTACCTCAACAATTTTTTGTTCGGGGGTGAACGCGACTCAAGCACATGTGGATGGCTGCTTGCCGCATTTCAGGGGCTCATGGCAGAACTTGGTGTTCCCCTGGCCCCTGAAAAGACTGAAGGCCCAGCCACCACCCTCGCCTTTCTAGGCATAGACATTGACACCATCGCACAAACATCCAGGTTGCCAACTGAGAAGGTGACTCGGATCTCAGACGCAATTTTGGCTATGCTAGCCAAACGCAAGGTGTCTCTCCACGAGTTGCAGGTGCTCCACGGCCACCTCAACTTTGCTTGTAGGGTGGTAACACCAGGTAGGGCTTTTGCCAGGCATCTTTGTGATGCTATGGTGGGCCTCTCCAAGAAGCATCACAGGGTCCGACTTACGAGGGGTCTACGGGCCGACCTATCGGTCTGGTTCATGTTCCTGCAGGGCTTCAATGGAATTTCCTTTTGGCGGGCGGAGCATGTTGCTACCCCCCATTTTCAAGTGCAGTCGGATGCCTCAGGTTCCCTTGGATATGGGATTTATTTTAATGGCAGATGGGCTTATGGTAGGTGGCCCCAGGAATGGCAAGGTACTGAGCGCCTACGCGATCTCACGTTCCTTGAGTTTTTTCCAATCCTGGGTGCGCTCATGCTCTGGGGGGACATGTGGGCTAATTCTGTAGTTCACTTTTGGTGTGACAATGTTGTCTTAGTGCATATTGTCAAAGCCCAAACATCCAGGTCTCCCCGAGTCATGGCCCTGGTTAGACAGTTTGGCCTCAGGTCCCTGCGCCTTAATGTGCTCTTTAAAGCTAGACATGTGCCAGGCATTGACAACGATATTGCCGACGCTTTATCCCACCTGCAGATCTCCCGATTCCATGCCTTGGCACCAGATGCAGAGGAACTTCCCTCTCCACTTCCGAGCGAGATGTGGACCTTTGGTGAGGAGAAGTGACATGTCAGATCGGCATGTCTTTGGCCCCGCACACGCGTAAGGCGTATCTGCACATGTTCCTCCAATTTAGGGCTTTCTGTAGGGAGGTACAACTGCCTGACATGTGGCCGATCCTGCTTGACCATGTTTTGCAGTATATGGTGCACCTTCATGATCAAGGTCTAGCCCCACGCACCATTGCCGCCAGACTTTCTGCCTTGGCATTTATGTCTAAGGCACAGGGTTATGCTGATCACATGGGTGATTTCCGAATAGGAGGGGTGGACACGTGAACGCGGCCGCTGCCCGGACACACGTCAGCCTGTTTCGCCTTTTCTGCTGGCAAGCCTTGCTAGAGGTTGGCATAGCCTTTGCTATGATCTGTACGAGGAGTCTCTTTTCCATGCAGCTTCCACCGTGGCTTTCTTTGGGGCTCTGAGAATCAGTGAACTGGTGCCACTTTCAAAGGGAGACATGTCCTGTAGGGCACTGGAACTGGAAGATGTTTCTCTCAACCAGGAGTGGGCTCAGTTGAGGATTCGCACCTCAAAGGCCGATCAGTAAGGGAAGGGTAGTAGCATGATGCTCCTACAATGTACATTTGCTGACATCTGTCCGGTTGGTGCCCTACATGCATTTGTGGTAGCGCGTGGTTCATGCCCTGGCCTGTTGTTTTGCCACCAGGATGGGTCTCCGCTTACCAAATTCCAATTCTTGAGGGCTACCGGGACGGCACTTCGCAGTTTGGGGGTCCCCGGGGCTTGTTATGGTACCCACTCATTTCGGATAGGCGCCGCATCCACGGCGGCTGCATTTGGGTACTTAGAGGCTGACATACGTCGGATGGGCAGGTGGGGATCTGCTCTTTTCTCTCTGTATGTTCGTCCTCTCACTGCATGAGTGCCGTACATGCCCTCACTTTCTTTTCTTTTCTTGCAGACCCTGTGTGTTTCCACAGACCGGTGGTGGTATGGCTGGTGGGCCACAGTTATGTGCACTGGGCTGCACAGCATGCGGCTTCGTTGGACTGGGGCCCCATCTCGGGCTACGTGCAACCGTGCGTATGCAATGGTATGGTGTGCGCGGCATGAGGTGGCGGGAACTGTTACCATTCCTGATGTCCATTAGGGACGCCAGACCTCCGGATATTTTAATTGTGCACCTCAGAGGCAACGATCTGGCACAGATTACCAGCCTTGCATTAAAGATATCCGTGTGCAGTGACCTGGCAGTTCTCCATCACTTATGGCCGCACACGCGGTTGCTATGGTCAGACATCATACCGGGACACCACTATAGGGGAGGACTCGATCCTCGTGGTTTGGACCATGCCCGGCGGTCAGTGAACAGGGCTGTTGCCCGGTTCCTCATTGAGAATGGTTCGGGAACAGCCATTCGTCATCAGGGGATAGGGCTACAGGACTATAGCCTGTATTCTGGAGATGGGGTTTACCTGTCAGCAAGAGGTTTGGACCTCTTTTTGGATGACGTGCAAGCGGGCCTGGTGATCCAATTGACAGTCAGGGGGGGCGGTGAGTCATCATGGATGCCTCCCCGTGTGGCGGGTAGCACTGGTAAGGTAAACTTTATGACCCATAGGTATCCGGCAGATTCGCAACTGATTGGCCAACACGATGATAGATTCAGGGGAAACAGGCTTGGCCGATCAAGGGCGAACCATGAACGGGGTGATGCTAGGAGCTTGACAGCCTGCATCACCTTGATATTTTACCGGATACACATCAGAGGGTGGGGTCAACAGATATCATATTGACTTCGGTCAACAATTTGTTTGTGACAACAAACAAATTGATACAAATTGATACATGATAGCCAATTGCCATTGGCAATTCTGGGTGGGACCTTACCAGTGCTACTATGGCCTGCTTGCCTTAAATATTCACAATTGGATGAAACACCAATTGAAAGTTATAATTCGGACTAGGGTATTATTCAATAAAAGTGGCCCAATGCTTTAAATCCAATACCGGTGTCTGTCTCATTATTTGCGGGGGTGCGCCTGCAAGGCAAGTGCAGCGCCAATATGGCCGCCATGCTCTTTGCAGGGGGCCCCCACCCCCGGACGCAGACATCCGGGTAGTTAGGGGGCGTGGCCACCCCTACATAAAAGGGGTGGCCACAAGGTGGCTCGCCGCCATTTGTAGAAGAGCGATGGAGTGGAGAAGTTTTCCCTCCACCCCCTCCCTAGTGGACAGTGTGATGTTCTTATGGTCGCTTCGGGGCCAGGTGGGAATTTTTGCTTGAACCTACAATTGGCACCCTGGTTCTTGGCTTGTTCGTCCATCCCCCACTGTTGCTAGTGTTTGAGATATGGGGTAAGTTTAATTTTGGTCACTTTTGGCGGGTAGCACTGGTAAGGTAAACTTTATGACCCATAGGTATCCGGCAGGTTCGCAATTGATTGGTCAACACGATGATAGGTTCAGGGGAAACAGGCTTGGCCGGTCAAGGGCGAACCATGAACGGGGTGATGCTAGCAGCTTGACAGCCTCCTGCATCACCTTGATATTTTACCGGATGCATGTCAGAGGGTGGGGTCAACAGATAGCATATTGACTTCGGTCAACAATTTGTTTGTGACAAACAAATTGATACAAATTGATACATGATAGCCAATTGCCATTGGCAATTCGGGGTGGGACCTTACCAGTGCTACTGCGGCCTGCTTGCCTTAAATATTCACAATTGGATGAAACACCAATTGAAAGTTATAATTCAGACTAGGGCATTATTCAATAAAAGTGGCCCAATGCTTTAAATGTCTGTGTCATTATTTGGGGGGGTGCGCCTGCAAAGAAGTACTTCTTCACATAATATGATGTTGAATTGTAGAATGGCTTAGTGCAGCAGCTAACATTTGGGATTGGTTTCTCCATTATTCAATCATGCCATTTCCCTTACAAAGCCCTCCTGAAACCTCACCTTTCCTGTGACACTCAGAATCTGGAAAAGTTACTTTTGGAGGTACAACCTTCATTCCCCTATAATCTCCAAGGCAGAAGTTCCAGAAGTTCTGAAAGTCTGTGGGATCTGCCAGAAGAAGTATTTGAATCTCTTTGCTTCATTATCTGGTGGGGCATAGTCTAGTACTAAACTCCTTCTTTGCTTCAGCATTGAACTTGTGTTTGCAAGTGCGCTGCAAATGTCCACTGTTGTAAGTGAGCTTCATGTCAGTACTATGGGTACTGTGGTGGCTATTGTTTCTTTTTCATACCATGTATTAGCACCCCAGTCCTTGGCAAATGTCATCATGTTAAACTCTTCTCTCCCACAAAGTACTACAAAAAGTAAACCTAGGTTTTGGGAAGGGTTAAAGGTCTGGGAGTTTGGTGGAAGTAACAATATGAAATAGAGATGGAACATATACATTTAGTGGATTTCTATCACTATAGTTGGGCAGGACCTCCACATGCAGAATTATGGGAGTGATAGCTCCACTGCAGCATTAAATAGAAGAGCCCATCTACCTGCATTAGGTTTCCTCACTGTTCCTTACTAAAGATCATGGATTAACAGGAAGGATTGCTCTTCTATTTCAAAACCAAAGAATCTTTGTTAAATTTCAAGTGAAGCACAGATGTTGGAGAATTCAAAGAAATAGTTTCTCATAGGATATCCTGACACCATTTATTTTTAACATTTACACAAATGATCAACCAACATTCTCATATGATAGGAGTTTTATCTATCTTGATGAGCTTGTTCTGAGAGTTCAGACCTTTGAGTCCATTGAGCACAAGCTATCCTCTTCATTAGAAGATATTTCCTTATATTATAAAAATAACCAGCTGAAACTAAACTCTTTGAAAACACAGGTCTGTGTCTTCCACTTAAAGAACAGAGAGGGTGTTGTGTTTCAATACTATGCATTGTGTTTTTCCATACTGTGCCTTTAACCTATACATCAATGTAACCCGCTCCAATCAGGACGCAAGCTAATGACCACCTGGTGGCAATAGCGAGCGCCCACCTCACAGGTCATAATTCACCAAAGAATGACAGCGCGGGAAGATTCCCGCCACTACCTCACCTGGACAAGAAGGGCGTGACCAAAAATGACGTCACGCCAACGGTAGCCAATGGGCTGTCGTGGAGCCACATTCAAATGTATAACCACCGTATATATTGAGCTGCTCGTCCGCCATTACCTCATGTTCCCTCTGACCACCCATGCAATAAAGATGTGTTAAGCCAATCCTTCGGCTGTTCCTTTGTCTTGGTTCTCATATACTAAATTGGCGACGAGGATGGGATATGGCTTCACACGAGACCAAGACACATGCCGGTTTCGATATCAACAAGCCGGAAGACTGGGAGCTCTTTGAAATGGACTTCCAGGATACGCTGGTGGTGTCCGACATTACGGATGAGGGGAAGAAGAGGGCCATCCTCACTCGGATGCTGGGAAATGCCGCTAAATGAGTTTTGGTGGACCTGGTATCACCGAAGAAAGTGAGCGAGCTGACGGCCAAACAGCTTCTGAAGGTGATGCGAGACCATTTCCAGCCCACGGTCTCGATGTTTTCGGCTCGAGACGCATTCTGGAAGAGAGTCTAAGCGCCCGGTGAGTCCATCGCCGCTTTTGCAGCGGCCCTAAGATTGGCCGCCGGCCCATGCAAGTGGGAGAACCTCGAAATCACCCTCAGGGACCGTTTGCTGTGCGGCCTGTGGGATGAAGAGGTTCAACGGAAACTGATGAACCAGGAGCCGCCGCCAATGCTACGCGAGGTCGTGAAGGCGGCCCAGGCTGCGGAGGCCACGAGGGCCGGAGTTAAGGGGTTCAGAGAGAGACCCCCGCAGCCCGACAAGGCCGCGGCCTCGGTGCAGGCAGCCAGGCGCACGCCGAAGTCTTCCACGGAGAGTAGCGATGATGAGGACGTCCGGAAGGTGCGGAAGGACGGCCGGCACTGCGACGGCTGTGGAGCAGCCCATGACCGCATCAAGTGCCCGTTCCGGAAGGCCGAGTGCCACAACTGCGGACGCCGGGGTCACATCGCCAAGGTCTGCAGACGACGGCGTAGGGACCAGAAAGACCCGTTGGACCGGCCGCCGAAGACCAAGGAGGGCGCCCGGCCCGCGAGGAAGCAGGACGGCGTGGGCCGCATCTCCGACGACAGCGGCGACGAAACCCCTGTGTACAGCATGTCCTTGGGACACTCACGTTATTTTGTTGAGGTACTGGTGCAAGGGGCCCCTGTTAGGATGGAGATAGACTTGGGTTCTTCCTACTCAATTATGTCTCAGCGGGAGTTCTTGGGAATTTCTCCCCACGTGCGCCCTAAGCTCAAAGCGTTGAGGTCCACGCTGCGGGACGTGCAGGGAAATAGCATTCCGGTTTTGGGGGTTGGAAATTTCAAGGTCCAATACAAGCAACACGCCGCGGAACTGCCCCTGGTTGTTCTCAAAGGGGGAAGTTGCAGCCTCCTCGGGACTCAATGGTTTAAGCCCCTGGGTTTGTTCATTGGGGGGGGTGCATGCCGTCGGGACTGACCCAATAGAGGAGGTGTGTGACGCGCACCCCGAAGTTTTCAAGAAAGGACTTGGAAAGTTCAAGGGACCCCCAGTAGCGTTCGACCTGGACCCGGAGGTCCGCCCTATCAGACTCAAGCCGCGCAGAGTGCCTTTCGCACTAAAAGACAAGATAGAGGCGGAACTGGACAAATTGGTGGGCCAGGGGATTCTTGTTCCTGTTGATTCCACGGAGTGGGAAACTCCGATTGTAACTGCGCTAAAGGCCAACGGGGAGGTTCGCATTTGCGCTGATTATAAGTGCACCATCAATAAGGCGATCCGCCCAAATGCGTATCCGGTGCCGGTAGTCAGCCACCTGTTGGCCAGGTTACACGGGGGAAAGTGTTTCGCCAAACTTGACCTTGCGCAAGCCTATCAGCAGCTCTCTGTAACCCCAGCTGCAGCTGCTGCGCAAACGATAGTCACTCATAAGGGGGCGTTCCAGGTGATGCGCCTACAGTTCGGCGTGAACTCGGCGCCGGGTATTTTCCAGTCGCTCGTGGAACGCCTCTTAAAGGGTCTGGAGGGGGTCTTGCCATACTTTGATGACGTGTTGATAACGGGGGGAGCGAGGAGGAGTTGGCTGAAAGGCTGGACAAAGTGCTGGAGGTGTTCGAAAAGGCGGGGTTGAGGTTGCGGAGAGACAAATGCGTTTTCTTCGCCAAAGAGGTTGAGTTCTTAGGTTTCCGGGTGACCCCCGAGGGAATCAAACCTTCCAAATCAAAGGTAGCCGCCATTCGAAATGCCCCTCGCCCCACCTCCAAGCCCGAATTGCAGTCGTTCCTAGGGCTCTTAAACTTTTACCACTCCTTCCTGCCGCGGAAGGCATCAGTAGCAGAGCCTCTGCACAAGCTACTTAAGAAAGACGAGGCGTGGAAGTGGGGCGAGAGCCAAGAGAGGGCATTCATTGAACTGAAGCAACTCCTAGCGTCTGATGCCATTCTAACCCATTTTGACCCCAAGAGACCGGTGGTTCTGATATGTGATGCGTCCCCAGTGGGGGTGGGGGCGGTGCTGTGCCACGTGCTGGAAAACGGGAGAGAAGCCCCAGTAGCATTCTACTCTAGATCCCTGTCCCAGGCAGAGCGGAATTACGCCCAAACAGACAGGGAGGCGCTCGCCATAATCGCGGGGACGAAAAAGTTCCACGATTTCCTCTATGGCCGCCCTTTCACCATTGTGACCGATCACAAGCCCCTGTTGGGCATTTTTACTGCAGACAAGCCCACTCCTCAGATCCTGTCCCCTAGGATGCTATGGTGGGCCATTTTCTTAAACGCGTATCAGCACGCGCTGGTCTACCGCCCGGGTAGAGAAATAAGCCATGCAGACGCCCTGTCGAGATCTCCCCTTCCCAACGTTAGCAGCGTCGTGGCCGAGGAAGAGCGAGACCGCCCAGTGCTCCTGATCGAGGTCCTAGATTCGCCCCCCATTGTGCCCGCTGCTATCGCTAAGGCGACCGGCAAGGACAAAACGCTTGCTCTAGTCAGCTCCTGGGTGCAGAAAGAGTGGCCTGCGTCCTCCCCGGCGGCTGAGTTCGCCCCGTTCTTCAGGAAGAGGCTAGAGTTGTCCCTGGAGAGGGGGTGCCTTCTGTGGGGCCAGCGGGTGGTGGTCCCCGATTCCCTGAGATCTAGGGTACTCAAACTGCTGCACATCAGCCACCCTGGGATTGTTCGCTCCAAGGCTCTGGCCAGGAGCTATTTTTGGTGGCCCCAATTAGATGCCGACATCGAGCACATGGTGGGCGCTTGCAAGAGATGCCAATGCTCCCGGCCCGAAGAGGCGCGTCTGCCGCACAGGGAATGGGACGCGGCAAAAGGGCCATGGTCGCGGGTGCACGTTGACTTTGCGGGGCCATTTAGAGGGACACTTTTTCTCCTCGTGGTGGATGCTTACTCCAAGTGGTTGGAGGTAATTCCAGTTACAGGGATCTCAACCTTCAAGTGTGTCAGTTCCTGCTGGGATACAGGGTGACCCCCCTAGCTTCAGGGTACTCGCCTGCAGAGCTCTTAATGCGTAGGAAGCTGACAACGATCCTGACCAGACTAGATCCGACGAGGGTGGAGGACACGGGGAGGAACATTGGGCTAGCGGCCACGAAGAGTTTCGCAGTGGGTGCCCCGGTGCATTGCAGGAACTACGCTAGCGCGGGGCCAGCCTGGGTCCCGGGCGTCATCGTTGGGCAGACGGGTCCCGTGTCATATTGTGTGGAGACCAGTACGGGTCTACTCTGGCGGCGACACGCAGTCCCGGACGGCCGCCGCGCGGATGGCGCGGAATTGACTTCAACGTTAGGGTTCTCCCCCACCCGTTCAGCCCAAGGGGGAGGAGAGGGGGACCGGTGGTCCCCACCTAGGGGGGAGGGAAAGGAGTCCGAAGCGGTCCCCATAGATATCCTGTGGAATCCTTCTAATGTGACCCTAGGGGATAATTCTGATTTTTAGTTACAGAACCGGGGGGGGGTTTCAGGAGTGGTCCCCCACCCTTCCAAGCGAGAAGCGGGGTTTTTCGTTAGTCCCCAGTGCCCCCGGTTTTTCTGCCCCTTCCCCAACAGCCGCTGAGCCGCGGCGAGTCACTAACGAGTCTCCCTCTCCCATTGCAGGACAAGGAGCCGGGACAAGCCAGCCCACAACACGCCCAAAGCGCGTTTGCAATAAACCATCTTGGATGAGAGACTTCGTCTCATCCTAGGGGGGAGGGATGTTGTGTTTCAATACTATGCATTGTGTTTTTCCATACTGTGCCTTTAACCTATACATCAATGTAACCCGCTCCAATCAGGACGCGAGCTAATGACCACCTGGTGGCAATAGCGAGCGCCCAGCTCACAGGTCATAATTCACCAAGGAACGATAGCGCGGGAAGATTCCCGCCACTACCTCACCTGGACAAGAAGGGCGTGACCAAAAATGACGTCACGCCAACGGTAGCCAATGGGCTGTCGTGGAGCCACCTTCAAATGTATAACCACCGTATATATTGAGCTGCTCGTCCGCCATTACCTCATGTTCCCTCTGACCACCCATGCAATAAAGATGTGTTAAGCCAATCCTTCGGCTGTTCCTTTGTCTTGGTTCTCATACACTAAAGAGGGAAAGAGGGAGCACTGAATAGCAAGGTTTTGGAAAATTATCTTACCCAAAAGTATTTAGGTGTCATTCTAGGTTGCACTCTGACCTACAAAAACACTGTCCAAAAACCAAAGAAAGTGGTCACAAGGAAATTGGTTCGTTCAGACTGCAGAACACATCCACAAACAATAAGAACAATTCTGCTGTCTTTGTGCATTATATGCTAGCACTGTGTTGTATAAATCAGCACATGCCAAACAAGTGAATATAGCTTTTAATGAATTATGAGACACACACCCCACAGAATTCCCAAAAGCCTAAGTCAGTGCTTTGGGGGATTGACTTAGGTTTCTGGAACTTCAAGTCCAAAAACCAATGGTTGGGAAACATTAGTCTAGTCTAGATGGCAGCTAAAATTGAAGAAAACTTTTCTGCATACCTCTCATGCTTTAAACTTCCAACAAACAAAAAGACTAGGCAAAACCTATGGAGAAGAAAAGCAACATACTTTGTCAAATGGATGAATGACAAAGTGTTTCTCCGACCAGGACAAGATTCCAGCTGGACCATTGGGAAGTCACTTAATATAGTTTGAAATCAAGTAGGAAGATCAAATAAAATCAAGTAAAATGGAGATACTGTACTGTACTTGGATACAGGACAGATTTTCTGTTTATGTGGAGAAATTAAATCAATGCAGCATTTATTCACGTGCAATTTATAATAATTTAAACAATGCCTTTAAGATGTTTTTCTTCAATTCAGGCAACAAAAGGAACCTTAATTTGAAACTTAAGATACAAAAATAATATCTCTCAAAAATTATACCACATTGTTTTTTTGGGTCATTTCATTCTAGCGGACCACATATTCAAGCTTTATTGAAGAGGGTTACATGTTTTAAGTGTCCATTAATGTATGCTTAATTAAAATGGAATGCCTATAAAAGTACTTGTGACTGCCACATGAATAACAAAACAATTATATCTGTGTAATTGCAATGAACACTAAATGAATTAATAATGAAGGCATTCTTAGTCTTTCTCTCTTTTATTCTCTCTCTCTCTTACACAGACACATACACATACTTTGAAATTTAGCAAATAAAGCTGAGCTATGCAGCTTAGTTTAGTCATTGTTGTATTCATAGACTGCATCAAACATTAATTGTAAATGTATTTCAGAATAAACAATAATTTTAGCTCCAAACAACTACTTGGTTGTGCGTGCCAACTGTGTATCCCCTCCCGAAATGTAATACATTCATGATTATTGTAGACTAATACATGATGATCACTTTCTTTTATGAGATTATGTGATATTGTACTTTAATGCAAATTATTGCTCATAGTAGGGCTATGTGCTTTTCATAAAGTCAGCAGATTTACACCATTTGTGGACAAGAACATAGTGATCATGCTTTCACAATTTTTGTGGTTGTTCAGTCGCACAGTCAATTCTGACCCTTTGAAACCCCAAGGACCACTGCCCTTCAGGAACCTCTGTCCTCCACCATCCTCCTCAACCCGCCCAGCTCTGTGCCCATTGATTCTACAATACCATCCAACCATCTCATTTTTGGCCACCCCTTCTTCTTTTGCTCTCCACCTTTCCCAGCATCAAGGCTTTCTCAAGTGAGTCCTCTCTTCTCATTTGATGTCCAAAGTACTTTAGCTTCATCTTTACTATTTGACCTTCTAAGGAGCAGTCAGGGTTGATTTCTTCTAGGATCAACCTATTTGTTCTCCTCACTGTCCAAAGGACTCTCAAAACTCTCCTCCAACACCACATTTCAAAGGCATCTATTCTTCTGCGCTCAGCTTTCCTAATGGTCCAGCTCTCACAGCCATACATTGCTACCGGAAATACCATTGCTTTGACTATGCGAATTTTAGTCTGCAAGGTGATGTCTTTATTTTTGACTATGTTCCCCAGGTTTTTCATAGCTTGCCTCCCAAGAATCAGTTGCCTTTTTATTTAATGGCTGCAATCCCCATCTGCAGTGATCTTTGATCCTAAGAAAGTAAAATCTGTCACTACTTCTACTTACCCATCTATTTTCCAGGGACTGATAGGGCCTGTTGCCATTATTTTGGTTTTCTTGATCTTGAGTCTCAAGCCAGCTTTTGCACTCTCCTCCTTCAACCTAAGCAAGAGCTTCTTTAGGTATTCCTCACTTTCTGCCATTTAGGGTAGTGTCATCTGCGTATCTCAAATTGTTTCTCCCAGCAATTTTGATCCCAAATTGTGATTCCTCCTTCCCTGCATTGCACATTATGTGCTCAATGAATAAGTTGAATAAGCAGGGTGATAAAATGCAACCTTGTCTTACTCCTTTTCCTATTCCAAACCACTCCGTCATTCCGTATTCTGTCCTAACTGTTGCTTCTTGACTCATGTATAGATTTCTCATGAGGCATATGAGATGTTCTGGTATTCCCATCTCTTTAATTACTTGCTACATTTTGTTGTGGTCCATTCAGTCAAAGGCCTTAGTGTAGTCAAATGGAACATAAGGAGACTTGTTTCTAATATTCCTTTGTTTTCTCCATGATCCAACGTATGTTGGCAATATGGTCTCAGAAAACACATTAAATGATAGATCCATACCATTTTCATAAGGACACTAATTGTATTAATTTTAATCCATTAAATACACTAATTATTTTCACATATGGAAGCACATTTTATTTATTGCATATCCAAGCTCCCCCCTCATTACCAGAGCTGGCCACTAGAAGTCACTATCTGCATTGTAAATATAGAGTCCTCTGCTATCTGTGGTTTCAGGTATCCACAGTAGGTCTTAGAATGTGGATAAAGGGGGCAGCTGTATTTGTGCCTAGCAGCAACCTATTCATGGGTGTAATGCACATTATGAGTTAAAGTAAGCAATCATATGATTTTTTAAAAATAAATATATATAGACTTTATCATTTTAAAAATATTCGGACATGTATGTGCTATTATGTTTATAATAAAGTATACTGTGACTTTAGTTCATTGGAAACATCAGAATAGTGTTGAGTAACCATGCAATTCTGATTTTTTAGACATCTGGCAGAATATATTTAATCTGCTCTGGTTATGATTTACTACATTGAGCAACAGGGATTCAGCCAATATAACTACGTTTGTCATATATAATACTGCATGTATGTTCAATGAAATTGGATACAAATGTGGGTATATGTTAAAACATGTTTAAGATGGCTTCACATGTTTAAGTTTAATTTTCACTGCATTCTTCCTCTCACACACACATAACAGTGTATCCAGTTCTGCAGCTGGAAAAGATTTTACTATATCTGTGCATCATGTCCATATTCTCCTGTCTGAGATAAATAAGTTGCCACACAGGTTCTTCTCTGAAAATGATCACTATGTATTAGTCCCACAAATTATGTACATTTGGGACTTAAAAGAATATGCAAAATTTAAAAAGTTTCATTTCTCTTTATACTTCATCTTACAACTCTATTCCTTATCTCTGTTCTTCTGACAGGAGACAGGAAATGCAAGTGTTATTTTTCTCATCAGAAGGCTGAATGGAGAGATGTCTGAAAAATGGGGTGATCCCATCATATTCCTTTCCTGTAGGGGAAGGTTAAATCCAGCCATTTTCCTGAAAAGAAGTTAAGTCCTAATGAAATAACAAGCTGCCCATGGAGCAGAAAACAAACTTGCCTGACAGGTTGTCTGTCTGACAACTGCAGGTTCAAGCTTCAGTCGTGAAGGCTTGTTATGCTCTGGAGAGTGTCGTCCAAAACAGAAGAAAATCACATCCATATAATATTTCACCCTATGCAACAAGGTAAACAACATGACTGGTGGCTTTTTTTGGACTACAACCTTTAGAATAGAACAGCTGCCAAGGTCGTTACCTATGCTGACTAGGATATTCTGGGAATTATAGTAAGAAAAAAAGTGTAAACATTTGTGGAATGGCCCTAGCTTCTTCTTTAGCAGTTGTCTATGCTGAGGAGAATTTCTGAGGTGATAGAAGATGCTCCTGCAGTGTCCTTTTGCTGTACTAGAGAAAAAAACAGGTTTCTGCAAGACTCCTTTGCATGGAAGTGATGTTACCACACCACTTCATTATCCCAAACATCCCAACGGCTGCTACCTTTTCCTTATTTTTTCAAGAACCTGTTTTTTCCCTTCTAACAATAATCCCATTTAATCCTTCCTTTCTCTTGCCTTGCTGTTTTGCCATCAAGTCCATTTAACAACTTCTCTTTTGCTCTCTCCATGTTAGTGTCAGCCCCGGTTTAAATAATTTGACATAGAGTTGCCTTCCTGCTTCTGTTCCCCCTGCTAATGGATCAGTATTCATATCTGGGTAGGCTAGTGAACATCCCAAGTAAGATATTTAATTGTACATCAGCTACAGAATCCTGCTGATAGTCTAGGATAGGGATCAGCAATGGACTATCAGGTACAATGGACTATCAGGTACAATGAACAATTAAAGAGGAGGAAGAGATTGCAGAGGAGGAGGAAATTCCTATTACTAGTACAGCTGAGGCTAGAACTGAGTTACCTAGATGTTTCTGTCCTTCTATGACATTGAATATCATCTTCCTGAGGCAGACATCTTACTCTGCTCAATGGTCTTTTTGGAGGGATTCCGACAACTGAATATGCAAGTTTTGGAATATAGTTGTTGCTACATAAATGATCATATGTTATTGTTTCCATTTGTATCAATTTGTTACAATTTGCTATTGGCTACAAGAGTAAGTGGCCAGCAAATGAGCAGTGAAAAATATATATATATATATATATATATATATATATATATATATATATATATATATATATATATATATATATATATATATATATATATATATATATATATATATATATATATATATATATATATATATATATATATATATATATATATATATATATATATGGCCTGGCATTTTTTCGATTTCCATCCATAATTTTAAATGAACTTTTAAATAATCTATTTCTTCTGAACTTCTGAACTGCATATCAACTTTTTGTGAGGTGGGCCTACACTTGCAAATTTCAGTTGAATAACATGTCGCCTGTTCATCTCTGATAAATACACTACCTCAAAGTCCAAGGAAGCAGCATAGGACAAATATGTAATCATGACACAGAATCAACTAGCCATGTCCCTGCTACTCGATTTTTAATGTCATTTTAAGACCCAGTAAGTGCACAATGAAAATAATGAGTGCAGTTAGATACTGAGGTCTAAAGGTCATCAGTGGTTTTGAAAACATGAAATCCACTACTTTTGGAAGTTTTCATCCCACAGCCCTTCTTTCATACCTAAGGCCACATCAGGAGGACCTTCTCAAAAGCCATCTGACACAGCACACAGAAGGGGGAACCAGAACAAGTCCCGTACATTTCTTATAGTGTTTGAGGTAGATGTATGGTCCTCTTCAGACCCTGCCATAGCTTGGTAGAGCCTGAAATGGGGGAGGGAGGGAGAACAAAGACACACAATGTTTAGTAGAGACAATAAACAAAACTCCATCCTCATCTGAAGAAGCAGTTTTACCAATAAATTATGTATGGAATTCTTCTTCAAGTGTCATATTCAATTCCAAATATTGTATTGGTAATCAGCCATGAAGATTGCCCTGGCCTTCCATTTTTCTTCTCCATCACAATGTGACCCCCATACCACTGATCCAGTTCCGGGAGTCCCTTTCTGATCCTGAGCCCTTTTGGCATACAAGGTCCTCATCAGCCCCAGGCCAGTATTGATAAAGCTGCTGCCCTCCATCAAGATGAATTCAAGCGGGTTTTAATCCACTTGGGGACCATCATCCTTCCCTGTGGTCTTCCTCACCCAAGGCTGTAAGTCCTCAAGGGATGTCAGGTTAGTTAACTGCTGCCTGACAATTGGCGCTGCATCACTGGCAGTATGGTCTACTCTATTACCATAGTAGGATAGCATGGCTAGACACTTGTAAGGAATTGAAGGCAATCAAACTATGAGCCAATCAAACAATACCCTAAATTATTCTGTTATATTTCTTGCAAACAACCTATTCCAAATTCAGTGTCTTCTGTTTTGTGCTGCATAGTAAAAGTGAGCTAAAAATTAAAACAACCTCCAATAACTCAAATGCTGCATACTGGAAACAGCCATCTTAATGATAGTTACATGAATAACTCATCATTTAACATGTAGAATGAACCTCTACACATTTGTGGCAAAATTCAGACTTCGCTGCCTCAAGGATTAGTTTTTTTTAAAAAAAAAGATAAGAAAGAATCAATGTCATTATACAGTGTCTCTCCAGAGTATTGTAATTATTCTGCATGCATACAATATTTATTTAAAACTTAAAATTAAACTTCAAGAGGTGGTCATTTGAAAGCCGGCAGTCAGTGAAAAGATCCTGTTTTCATGAAAAAGAGAATATTTCTTCCAAAACTGAAGGAATAGATCAAAACAGTATTTCCTGTAACTGACACTTTAGTCACATAGATCTGTTTTATGTGTCAGATTTATTAATAAAGAAGGTCCATGGGAATGAACAGAGGAAAAATCTTGAGGACTGTCAGTTTTTAACATGTCAGGTATAATTTTGTAACTGTGATTTTTTTGGATAGCTGTACATGCCAAGCATTGAAATGGTGTTTGTGTACTTCTTTGTACTCCACATTTGAGGCGACAGGAAAAGATGATAAGGCAGAGATGTTTTGATACAGAATTGGAACTTGAAACTACTGTCCTTCAATTTAAACAGTGATCCTTTTTCATCTTTCCTTTCATGTTATCGTTTTAACTTTTCCCACTGATGTAATGCTGAGGTGGGGGAAGTGGGGAGAAGAGGAAATTTGAAAGATGCCAGGTGCTGGCTCTTATCTGGGTGAAAGATCACAAAACCAGAGAAGAACAGATAGCTTGAGTTTGTCACTATGACAGAATGATGAGATAGATCTAATACTTGTCAACAATTCATGTTTGTCTTGCTGAATCCAAGACGGAATTATTTAGGCTGTCACATCCCCTTATGTATTTCTCAAAATATGTTAATAATATACTAATTACTATAGTGAGCTCTGCTCTCTACCTGATCTCATTCTGCCATGCATCAAGTGATGGCATCCTAGCCCACAATGGCAATGTTTAGTAGCCGCAGGGGAAGCATGGGTTGTATTTGATTGCAAATAGGTCCACCTCAGTTCAATGGGGCTCATTCCCAAGTGTACACACTAAAGATGGCAGCCTTAATTCCCAGGTCTTTTCTGCATTGTTGATTTTCTTTCACTTTCTACTGCTTCAATTCAGAAGATCATCCACCAGTTTGCAATGGTAGCATACTATTAATTCCTTTTATTCCTAATCAGATGGCCAATGCATTCATTTCTAGACTCTAATGATTATTTACAAATACAGTGGTACCTCGCTTAAAGAGCATAATGTGTTCCACAGGATTGCTCTTTAAGCGAGTTTGCTCTTTAAGTGAAACACCATTGTAAGTGGCCAATTGTGACTTCTGGTGGTGGGGATTGCGAATCCTGACTTAGTTGTTAAGTGAGTTTTTGGTTGGTTTTAGTTGTTAAGTGAGCCAACCATTCAGAGAAAATTCGGCTCTTTAAGCCAGTTAGTCTCTAAGCGAGGCGCTCTTTATGCGAGGTTTTACTGTACATATTTTAACAAAGACCATAACAAAACTGCATCTCCATTGTTCTATATAAGTGTAGCCACCATCTTCAAATAACTTTAAAAAGTGATTATCAGTGCATCCTTTCTAGTCTACATGAAGTGGTAGAGACAGTAATTTTGTTTAGAAGTTTGAAAAGAAAAGTCCATTATTTGCTTTACTTATGCTACTATAATGGTGATGCAATAGATTATTCCTTTATTTGCCATTACAGTAAAACCCCGACTTACAAATGCCTCAAGTTACATAAAATTCGACTTACATAATGATTTTGTGCTAAAACCATGTCCCAATTTACACGATTTCCTATGGGTTTGCTTCAAGTTACATAAAGATTCTTTTTCCTATGGGTTTGCTTTGAGTTATGTAAAAAAAATTCCTATGTGTATGTTTTGAGTTACAAAAAAAATCAATTTATGCAAAAGCCTACGGAATTGACTTTTTTCGTAAGTAGGGGTTTTACTGTATCATTACTGTTGGGGGAAACTGCTTCATTAACCTGGAGAACATTTAATCTTTCTACTGTATCTGGAAGAATAACCGACTTTTACTCTTGTTAAGTAGTACATTTTGCCTTGCTTTTTTTATTTGTCCAGAATTAGACATCACCTACTCATTAATGTTACAGAGAGGTGATTGAAGCAATTACTCCATGTTTGTGAAATCAGAATTCTAAAGAGCACTGGGGGAAAAACAAGCCAAGTGAGAAAAGTTCATGGTGTGACACTCAGACTTTCATGTCCATTAATAATATCCCTCTTCCAACCATAGGCTACCTCCAATGTCTCTTTTTGCACTTTGTTAATTTGTATTCCTGCCTTTCCACCAGATATTGCTCAGGTTGACTATGAACCATATCAAAGTTAAAAACATTCCATTAAGCAAGAATAAAATTTTAAAAACACTTGGTAAAGTAATAGGAAAACTAATAAAACAATGTAAAACATAAGCACATTTATATTTGCTCAGGACATGGAGCCACAGCTATGACACTTTCTGCAGAGGTGTCCAGAGTATCATTTAGTCAGGCTTCAGACACAGAGAAGCAAAAACAAAACAGACTTATTAATTCATACTAACAATCAAAGAAAAATAGACCTAATAAAATGGTTCATCACTTGTTTGGAAAGGCAAACAGACAGTTTGCAAAGCTTCCATTCTGGGGGAGCGGGCCAACCTGGCATGCATCACTGAGACTTGGCTGAGACCAGAGGATGGGGTTCCTCTGCCAGAAATGTGTCCGGCCGGGTTCGGTATTTGGTCCCAGTGGTGGCATTGCCATTATAGCCAGGAAGTCACTGGGAGTCACCAGAGCTACCGCTCCACAAATTTTCCTATGAGGCCCTGCTCCTGCTGTTGGGGTCTAAGGGTCAGTTGGGGGACTTACTCCTGTACCTTCCCCCTTGCAGAGTAAGGGGCTCCTTGCCTGAGCTCCTTGAGGCCGTCTCAGCGTTGGCGTTGGAGTTCCCTAGGCTGATGCTTCTGGGGGACTTCAATTTGCCTTCACTGGGGATTGGCTCTGAGATTGCTCAGGAGTTCATGGCTTCCATGGCAGCTATGGATCTGACTCAGGTATTCAGGGCCTGACCAGGGGCAGTGGCCACATGCCAGATTTAGGGTTTTTTTGTTGTTGTTGGAGCGGTGGCAGAGTGATCTGAGACAAGACATAACACCTGTGCCATGGTCAGATCACTATCTGGTGGCTCTAGACTTCCTGGGGGCAACATTTCATCGTAGGGAGGCAGGGCCTATTAAAATTGCCAGCCCCCGGCAACTGATGGATCCTGATGGATTACAGAGGGAACTGGGGGATTTTCCTCTGGATCAGTGATATGATTTGCCTGAGGTGCTTGTTGACCTGTGGTACAAGATGACAACAGCGGCCTTGGATGAAATCACACCACTATGGCCTCTCAAAGCCCGTGGAGCTAGGTCATCCCCGTGGTTCACGGAAGGTCCTCAGGGAAGTCCGGAGGGATCTGGAGCACAGTCCTGCAATGTCATCCGGGATCAGTTTGATTCAGTTGCCCCTGATGAAGTGGACAGGCTCCTTGCAGCTGTCCGCACCACCACATGTCCATTGGACCCCTGTAGGGTTGCCATATGTCCCGGAAAACCAGGAATTTCCTGGATTTTGATTGTCTGAAAAAATCATTGAAAAGTCCTGGATTTGCAAGGTTTCAAACTAAGAGGCATGCAAATTTTTAGTTTGGAATAAAATTTATCACCTTTTTCTTGCTGCCGTAGAGCGGCGCCTCTATTTAAGCACCAGCCAGCATCTTCAGCAGCAGCCACAGCAGTTTGGTGGCTGAAGAAGGAGGAGGAGATTGGGTTGATTAGCGTGGCCTCGAGGTCCCCAGGGGCAGGGGGGGTTCTCTGAACCCACCTCTCAGCTGACAGGCAGCTTGGCGATGGGATAAATTGAAGATCTCTGAAAGGAGATTGAGGAAAATGAGGGTAGCATGGGGGGCATAGGAGGATTAAGGAGCTCCAGTAGGTCTCCTTGACAGCTCCATCCAACGTATGCACAGTTTGAAGAATGTAATGACATCACGTGGCTGTCCCGGTATGTTGGGAAAGAATTATGGCAACCCTAGACCCCTGTCCTGCCTGGTTGGTGAAAGCCTCCAAGGCGGTGAAAGTGGCTGGGTCGGGGCTATAATTAATGCATCTTTTCAGTAGGGGGTGTTTCTTGCACCTTTAAAACATGCTTTGGTGCACCCCCTCCTGAAGAAACCATCCCTCAACCCAGCAGTCCTAACCAACTATAGGCCTGTCTCCAACCTTCCCTTTTTAGGGAAGGTATTGGAGAAGGCAGTGGCGCATCAGTTGCAGGGGATACTGGATGAAGCAGATTATCTGGACTCCTTCCAGTCAGGATTCAGGCCCAGATATGGTACTGAGATGGCATTGGTCGCACTGATGGGTGATCTCTGGCGGGGGCGGGATGGTGGTCATCTGTCCATCCTTGCTCTTCTTGACCTCTCAGCAGCCTTCGATACCATTGACCATGGTATCTTTCTGGAACGGCTCTGAGGATTGGGAATCCAGGGCACTGTGTGGTCCTGGTTTTCCTCATTTCTGAAGAGTCGGACCCAGTCGGTGTAGTTGAAGGGTGAGAGGTCCAGCCCTAGGCCCCTCCAATATGGGGTGCCTCAGGGCTTGGTGCTCTTTCCTCTCCTATTGAACATCTATATGAAGCTGCTGGGTGAGATTATTCGTTCCCACGGGGTGCAGTACCATCAGTACACGGATGACACTCACGGATGACATCTCTGCCCGTGGGGACCCCAGCGAGGCTGTCAAAGTCCTTTCCCAGTGCCTGGAGGCTGTTGGGGTCTGGATGGGGGCCAACGGGCTACAGTTGAATCCCAGCAAGACTGAGTGGCTATGGATAAGGGGTCCTGCGCTATCCCGGGAGCTACCATCTTTGGTTCTGGATTGGGCTATTTTTCCCCAGACAGACCCAGTGCACAACTTGGGGGTCCTCCTGCTGCTAGAAGAACAGGTGGCAGCTGTAGCCAGGAGGGCTTTCACCCATCTTCGGGTGATTCGCCAGTTGCACCCGCTCCTGGACCGGGACTCCTTGCTCATGATCAGTCACGCTCTGGTGACCTCCATACTAGATTATTGCAATGCACTCTACATGGGTCTGCCCTTGACGACCATTTGGAGGCTGCAGCTGGTCCAGAATGTGGCGGCCCAGGTGGTGATGGGATGTGGACATTATGCCCATGCCTCACCACTGCTTCGGGAGCTGCACTGGTTACCAGTTTGCCTCCAGGTGCAATTCAAGGTGCTGGTTTTGACCTTTAAAGCCCTACATGGTAGTGGGCCAGGATACCTAAGAGACCGCATCCCTAAGGACATCTGTCCGTCCAACCAGAGTGGACTGGAGGGGCTCTCTAATTGTTCCATCTGCCAGAGGGGCTCGCCTCTCTGGCACAAGGAGGAGGGCCTTCTCCGTGTCTGTGCTGGCCCTCTGGAACCTCCTGCCAACAGAGTTATGTTTCCGGACAGAATTGCTGCCCTTCAGAAAAGAACTCAAAACCTGGCTAGTGGGCCAAGTATGGGGTGCAGGTGGAAGGATAACCTCCATTGGGTGGTTGGTATAGAGGATAATTCCTTCCCCCATGGTCCCTTCGGTCCCTGCACCCTTTTTAGGGCTACTTTTACATTAGTTTTAATTATGTTTTTATCTTTGATTGTGAACCGCCCTGAGTCGGCCTAGGCCGAGTGGGCAGTGTAGAAATTGAACAATTAAATTAAATTAAATTAAATTCCTCCAGGCAGGGACATAGCCATTGGGTGGCCAGGGGGTGGATCAGCCTCCCCGCTGAGCTAACAGCCCGCTCCCCACCCCAGGCAAAGTTCCAATGTTATGTGTGTGCGTGTGTGCGTGTGTGTGCGTGTTTCATTGTTGCCCCTTCTATAAAATATTTGTGCCCCCCATCTAGAATCCTGGCTATGGCCCTGCCTCCAGGATGGATGGATAGATGATTGTATGTGTAGAGTTTTCACTGAGAGATCCCACCTCCATTTGTCCCAGTATATAGATCAAGGGTTCCCAACCTACAGCCCATAGGCTGGCCCCGGCCCATGACACCATTTCATGTGGCCCACCTCTACACCCAGAAGTGGAAGCAGGCACATTTACAACAGCCATAAAATGCACCTGTAAAAGTGGCTACATCAGCCATAAATGCACCAGCAGCTGTCATAAACACACAAGCAGGCACATTTACTTCTGCTTCTGGGGGGAATGGTCAGCTGTCTGGGCGACATGGTCAGGCCCATGGCATAAAAAGTTTGGGAACCCCTGTTACAGACAGTATATATTTAGTGATAGGTTATGTACAGTTTCACTATATCTTTGACCATAATTTCACAAAAGGGAGGTTAAGATCACAGACTGACTACTTGTAAGTTAAGTTTTCAAGTTTGAATAAGGCAAATAGATGAAAGACAAAAGAGAGAGGAGAACTCCCCCCCCCCGCCAGCTGTAAAAATAGCAAGACTTATTTCTCACTGTCATCCATTCTGGCACAATATCTCTCACTTACCTAAATGGGAAAATTAAATTGTTACTGGAGGAAAAAAGACCTGCATGCCCTAATTGAAAGAGTTTAGAGCATATAGATGTGAATGTGAGTGTCAAGCTGCTGCCTTCCCTGCAATAAGTCTTTCCGACAATCCAGCACCTACCATGCAGTCCTCTCTCCTGCCAATCTGGAGGCAAGTGGTGCAGAAACATTTTAATTAATGTTGAACTTCTTAAAGTTGAAGTGAAAACAATTACAGCTCAATTTTACTTTGCCTCCTCTTTTTCATCACTTATATTCTCTTTTCCTCCTCCCTCTCCATTAGAGTGCTTCATTTCACAGTGTCTGCATTATAATCTAATTACTGTGTTTTTTTAAGACGGAGCAGGCATTGTTTCTCTCCCCATCAGTTTAAAAGCTCTAGAAAGACAGAGGTGGGTGGGTGGGCAGCCCAACCCTCCTCTTTCACTGAATGCCACAGTCAGAGTGAAGTCCCAGCACTGACAGCTAATTCCTCCCCATTTGTGACATAGGTATATGTACATATGGTACAAAGGGAATGTATCTTTCCTTTAACAACTGTTTGCACACCAGATTCAAAGAAAGTTCATAGCACACATCGCATGTACATCAGATATGTAAGTGAAGTGATCTGCAGCACTGCTAATTAGATCTAAATTTCCTGATTTACTATTTATAAAACAAAATTGATTATTACTTCATCAACAACATTTAAACCATCATTAAGAGAGGTCTGCTCCAGCAGCCTCAGGTTAAATTTTTTAACAAGCACTTTAGTTGCTAATCTGTGTTATTGCCAACATATGTAAACTTCCTAATGCTAATTGCATTCAGCTGTGAATCAAACAATGTCTAATTCTACTCAGGATTAATTATGCACATGTGCTGCCTGCATTCCTAAACATGGTTCTCATAAATAATAAGAGATATATCTGGGCAGATGGGATTTTTCCAACTAAATGATCTGTTTATCATGAATAAAACAATTGACACAGAGTAGACTTTGAATACCAAAGTCCTCACAACATTCATGTTTTCTTCCCATAAATAATTACCGGGACAGTTGTTTGTGCGAATAGACATTTGAATACTTAACCACTAAAAACCATGTTGTTCTTTGTGTTCTATAATTTCTGTGCTCACCTCTTTTTTTCAGTGCTAAACCAAGGGCACATAATAAAGCAACTTATGCTGTGTGCTTGGAGAATGAAAATAAGTGGCTGACATACTTTGGCATATCTCAGAGAAACCTAAGGGAATTTCATAAGGAGGATACTAAAACATTATATTTTTGCTGGTTTCAGAAAGAAGGGATTGAAGCTTCTAGAGAAAAAAATTGGCAAGATAATATCTTTGGGAGAAAGTACAACAAAAACAAAACACAGTATACATACTGAAGTCAACCACAATATGTTTGAAATCCTGTTGCTTAGTGTAGTAAATTGCATTACAGTAGGTCTATTGAATGAGTGGGGATTTGGAGAGTCAACTCATTCATTATGGGCCTGCTCTTGTTACAATTTTCTATGTGAATTTAAGTGGCAAATGAAGTAGACCCATTTAAATTAGTGGCACTTACAGGAAATTGACAAATGCTCATTGCATCAATGGGTTTACTCTAGAGTGGCTTACTGCACTAAGTAAAAGGATTTGAGCCAGAAACAGATGAACAAGGCTATCTCTGAAAATAAAAAAAATCAATTATTATTCATAAAAAGTTACAAAAAGTTCTTTATCATCCTTCTCTTTCTCCCACCATAAGAACTCTTACTATATATCCTCAATAACATGTGCATGATAACAATGAAAATTTGAGATCTTTTCATGCGATTATGCACTGAACTTAAGACACTATGGGAAAATTTGCTCTGCATTCCTATAAAAGCACATCCATTATATTATACCATAGATTGTTTCAGAAGCGAATATACTAGCTTCTAGCACTGGGTAGATTGTTCCTCTACGAATCTTGATAGTTGCAGATAAAGAGCAGATGATGGCAGGAAGTATGGTTCACCAAAAGAAAAGGAAAAAGGATAGAGTGTGAGGGTGAAATTGAGAGTTCTTTTGAGTTTCAGTGGCAAAGGAATTGATAGCATAAGGAGCAGAACAGGCAGGCACAGTGTGATATTGTGTGAAGTAAAGAATAATAAAGATGTAAGACATTAATACTGCATAAGAGTGCAGTAAATGATACATTGCAGCAAAGAAAATCAACATTCTACAAGGAAATTCTAAAGAGGTGGGCAAACTCCCAAACTGGGCTATGGATTCCGCGAGGGCAATTGGCACATACGGCCTCTGGCAGAGGTGAAACCAGTCGAGCAAACTCCTGGCCTCTGGCCCTTGCCAGCATGGAAATTGGGGGACGGATTAATAATCATAGGGTTGATTCACCCACATCTGACCTGACCGGCGATTCTGCTGAAGAAGGCAGATCACTAAACTCCGTTACGTATTAGGCAATTACTCACTCGCAGTTAAGCCTAATCCTTAGTGCAAATAGTGGCCATGTTTGCTCTTGAGCAAGCCAGGAACAATGGTTTTCCCCTGTCAGTGTTTGCCTTAGTTAATTAACTTCCCCAAGAGAGGTTCTCAATTAACCCGGGTAAATGGGTGATGTGATTTTCTGTCAGATGACGATTCTACCACACGCAGCCTTGAACATAATATATACTGATGATTTTCCCTCAATAAACCACTGGTCTTCGCTCCATCTTGCCTTGTGTCATTACTCGACCAGTCTCCTCCGGGACCTCAAGGGCCGCTTCACGGCCCCAATCCTACATCTGGTGACCCCGACGTGATCCTACTCGTGAGTAAGCGATCTACACGGTCCGGTTCTACGCTAGAACCATGTCCAATCACCCCGGAGGACAGCACGGCAGCCCCAGTCGGAAAGCCATCCAATTGGGAAGACAGCTACGCGGTGAGGCATTTCAGAGAGGCATCCTACAGCTTGCTCCGACTTTCGCGGCGGCTTGCAGCATGGAAAAACGCGTTCCGCTCAGGGTCAGCTGTGAACCCCTCACAGCGCAGAGGCCACCAAGGGCCCGTGGCAGCAGGCCATGCTCCGAGCTCTACCCAGAAACTCGTCACGCAAAACCTATTGCCTGAACTACAGACGCGTCAAATCGTCCCAAGAAGGAGACTTCAGAGGACCCCGCAGGTAATATGGGGACTTGTCCTCAGCGGCAACGTCCGTCTGCTAGCCAAAGAATTCATGAGGATGAATTCAAAATCCTGGCCAGGGTATATCAGTTACACTTTCACAGTGGAGAGCTAGCGCAACTTTTGGTGTTCTTGAGGGAACACTGCCTGCTCTACCCAGAAGTAGGTACGTTACCCCTTCAGCTCTGGGATCAGATAGGAGTCTGCATTCAGCAACCCCCGAAAGCTCCAGAAGGCATAACTCGCACATGGAGCAAATGTAGGAAACTTTTAGCAGAGGTAGATCCAGTCCGGATAGAGACCCAGAAACCCCCAGCGCAGTCAGAACTGTCAGCCCCTAGGAGTCTCTATCCGTCATTTCAGCTTAAGCAGGGCAGTGTAGGGACCATTCCCTCAGTGACAGCTGCAGACGTCACTGAAGGAATTCATGGCATGAGAGGCCTTGGCGCTTCTCTGACAGTTAAAAGTTCCCTGCCAATTAAGAACTCCACTCAGCGCAGGGGTGAGGAAGATCCATTCACGGGGAAATTGCCAGTGGCACAATTAGCTAGCGCCCAACTGCTGTGTTCAGCCTATCTGAAGGCAGACACACATTCAGGCAGGGCTGCTCAGCGCCCACTGCTCACGGAAATCTGCACGGCCCCTGGCCACGCAGGGCTCCAGAGCAGACCCATTACCACACTCAGGCGCAGAGCAGTGCCAAAACCCCAAGGCGCCTGCTTCCAGTGTGGAAAAATGAGACACCTTAGAAGAGAATGCCAATCTAGACCAGGCAGATCTTCAAAAGGTTGTCTTAATACCAAATGGCCACGCTGGCACTGGAAAGGAGGCAGCACCAAGATCTGCGAGTCCGGCCCTCCGGCATGCATCTGGCCCAGGCTAGAAAGGAGGCAGCCATCGCCCTGGCTATGCCAGAAGAACCATCCCAGCAATAGTACCCCGAGTTCCCCCAGGGAACCTACTTGTCTTGCCTTGGAGTAGCCCAGAGAAACTCACCCCTAAGTAGAAGCACCCAGATGGTTGTAAATAGCCAGCTGTGTATAAGTCATCTCCTCATGTGTAGGATAGAACACTGCAGATCAGGGGAGGAATGTGTGAATGCATAAATAAATGTGTGTATGCGTGGTGCACCACTGAATGTATGACTGCAAAAACTGTGTATGATTGCAAAAGCCTTGTGTCTATGACCACAGTATGGTTGAGAAAGTGTTCCTTGTGTGTAACTGCGTGGTAATGTCACTGTGAAATATGTGTTAAACAGTTTGCACTCTGCTCATGGGCAGGAACTATTTAAGGTTTGAGAAAGCATGGTGAGCAGAACCCCTTTGCCTTGCCTGCTTAGCAGCTTAAGGGCAGCGAAGGCAGGAGGGTGGAAGAGGGGGAGGGGGAATCCTAACCTGCAATAGGGCAAAGTGACCCCCCTTCTTCCCTTGAGACTTTTTTCTTTGTCAAAGGATTAAGCCACTCTTGGAAACTGGTTTTGCAATCCGTGCCACTCAGGAAAACAGATTTTTCTTTTCAGAAGCGCGATCTGAAAACAAAAATCACTTCTATGAGTTTTCCTCACTAGATCATAAACTATGGGGCCCCTCCCTACGTCTGTGTTCCTCAAACCCCCATCTCTGTGTTTTAAGGTTTTTTGAATGTCTCTTAGCGTCTTGGAGTCACGTGTCTCACTAGGAGTGAGAGAATTGCATTGTCTTCATGTGTGTACTGTGTTATCATCTTGTAACCTCGGTTCTCAACCCTTTAAAGTCAGGGGCCAAGTTCCGGGGCCTCAGGCAGCTCTGGGGGTCCGGACAGTCATCCTGCCCTTCCTTCGCCGCACAGCCCTTCTTGGCTTGGTGGAGGTAGTGGCAGAGCAACGTGGGCCGCATCTGGCCCACTTGCCCACATCTGGCCGCGGGCTGAGAATCGTTCTAACTCTCCTTCATTCTCTTAAGAAAGATACTGTTCTGGTATTTTGACTTTAATCTGTGTAAAGTAACTCACTCATTGTACCCCTTTCACAGGAAAAAGCACGCAAACATTCTTGCGCTCTGCATATTCAGAAAATGCTTACCTTTTTACAGGAACAAAACTCCTCTCCAGGCCTTAATAGTAACCAATTTATTTCTTCCTACAGTCTTAAATTGCTTCCTTCCACAGGGTCCAGAGTTAATTACTGGTAGGGACCCCTTAATTACCTGACCCAATCGGATTTCGTTATGATAAGAGTTGTTGCATTCTCATTGTGCTAACTTCTGACTCGTCTTTCCTCCTTTCCTCCTTTCGCCAGTGGAACTCCCTGCTGGAAATGTTTAACTTGTGTGTCTTTTCATTTTTGTGTATTATTTCCTCACAGCTGGCACGTCATAGTTGACTTGTCTTTAATAAGTCTTAGGTCATTTTAAGTATGGCACCTGGCCCACAGCACCCTCTCTAATGAGCAGACACATTTCACAAACTCCAGAGCACAGAGGAAGGATTAGTCCCTGAGCTCCTGAGAATGTGCAGAGTGCCACTCATTAGCCAGGACTGCCTAGGACCATTTTAAGAGTGCAGTCAGGTCACACCTTTCAATCAGATACAGGCATTGAGAAATTTACCCAAGGGAAGCCTGGCACGTCATGCGCCAAGGTTTGCCATAAGACCCCAGACCCGTCTCGCTTCAAACGCAGACAGTCACCTTGTGTGAATTAATGTCACTGGTTCCCCTTCGGGGGGCTAGGACAATTTTCACTTATGGGGGTCGCACATATTAGGTTCTTACTTGGCAAGAGGACCAAGCTTGGCGCATGCTCCTGACTCTTCCGCAAGCGGGCAGAATTGGCAGCCGTGAGCCTCGCTTTGCGCTCCTTTGCCAAAGAACGCTTCAACATAATTACTGACAGCCAGTTTGTTAGGAATTTGCTTCACAGTCTACCGGGAGCATACATCACTCCCGTGATAGACAAAAATTTGCTGAGTTTGTACCTCACAACTCCTATTCAGAGTCATGCATTCTTTCATCAGAATGCCAAAGCACTTGCAAGGCAGTTCAACCTGCCACTTTCCCAAGCCCAAGGCATAGTCCGTTCCTGTCTGCATCGTGCAGGGGCACCGGGGGGGGGCCTCGTGGGGGGTCAACCCACGAGGGACAGAGGCCATCCAGGTGTGGCAAATGGACGTCACACATGCCCCACATTTTGGCAAATGGCAGTACATGCACGTTTGCATTAATACCTTCCCACAGTTTGTTTGGGTAACAGCACAGAAGGGAGAAACGGCTCCTCATGTGGAGCAGCATCTCCTTTCCCACGGCCAAGGGCGAACCTCGGCACACGAAGTCCGATGACGCCCCAGCTTATAGCTCCAGGCAGCTGGCCACCTTCAGGGCCACCTGGGATATTAAGCACACCTTTGGCGTTCCGTACAATCCGCAGGGGCAAGCGATTGTGGAACGGGCCTATCGGACGCTTAAGTCCTACATTGACAAACAAACAGAAAGGGGGGGAACAACATCCCATAGTTGCACAGCAATTGCTATCCTATAAGTGCAAAAACTAACTAACTCTTTCAGAATTTTTATCTCCCAAACAAGTCTCTTCCCCATGCAGGTCCCAGAGGTCAGAATCAGGCCCGGATGCCAAGTTCGGCTATTGCAAAGTCACTGCCAGTCACTGTCCTGGATGTCATCAGCTGTCCGTCTTCCTTTATGACTTACATCTCCAAAGACATTCCTATGAACATTTTGCATACTCAGTGCTACTTCTAAGGACCATGCTTTTCCCCAAAACAAGACTTTTCTAAGCTCAAGTTACACATGAAACCCCACCAAGAAGGGAAGCCTCATCTTCAAGAAGCTGCTGAATGTCTTTTATTATCTGTAGTTGCTCTTTATTTATTCATGCCTTGTACAATGCTCCAGTTGGGATTTGCAAGGGACACTTGAATTTCTGTATATTGTTAATAACGGCCAGCTTCCACCAAGGGAAGCCAGACTGGCCCATGTTTGCACCGGCCCATTGCTTGGAAAGATTGAGCACCCGGTAGCCGGCTATCTCCAGCCATTGTAAGTTTCACACCTCTCCATAGGTGCTAGGAAGACATTTGCACAATGCCAGAAGTTGCAGAAATAGCTTAGAATCACCCCAGGTCACAGTATCAATGACACATCTCATTATCTTGCCTTGCTACAGAAAGCAGTCTGGATTCAGACCCACAGTTCTGAAAAGCCAGGCAGCAGTCAGTATATTCAGCGTGCCAGGCTTAGCCATAGGCAACGCTCGGAGAATTGGTCAATTGGCTTGCGCTTTTGCGAGAGCCATTAACCACACCTCCTCAGCAATAGCGCTGCTCAATCAGGAGCAGACAGAGCTTCGCCATGCCATACTGGATAATCAAGCAGCTATCGATTATCCCCTGTTGTTACATCATTTGGGTTGCGAATCTGTTCACAGCATGTGTTGCTCTAATCTCACAGACAATACCCACAAAATACAGAGCCAGCTCATGGACCTCCACACCCTAGTTAAGAACATCAAGGAGGATTCTTCATGGGGGTGGTGGGATTCCTTGTGGTCGTGGTTCCCATGGGGATGGCTTCAGACGACACTCAAAGTGATTGTGGGGGTGGTAATACTGGGTATTCCCTCACTGCTATCGAGATGTCCCCCATGGAGGGAACCCCGAAGCATCATCCCCCCCACACCAGCTGATGCCCCTCTTGCGCAGGGTCACCTGTCAGGTCCAAAAATAACAAAATAAGGGGAGATATGGATTCCGCGAGGGCAATTGGCACATACGGCCTCTGGCAGAGGTGAAACCAGTCGAGCAAACTCCTGGCCTCTGGCCCTTGCCAGCATGGAAATTGGGGGACGGATTAATAATCATAGGGTTGATTCACCCACATCTGACCTGACCGGCGATTCTGCTGAAGAAGGCAGATCACTAAACTCCGTTACGTATTAGGCAATTACTCACTCGCAGTTAAGACTAATCCTTAGTGCAAATAGTGGCCATGTTTGCTCTTGAGCAAGCCAGGAACAATGGTTTTCCCCTGTCAGTGTTTGCCTTAGTTAATTAACTTCCCCAAGAGAGGTTCTCAATTAACCCGGGGAAATGGGTGATGTGATTTTCTGTCAGATGACGATTCTACCACACGCAGCCTTGAACATAATATATACTGATGATTTTCCCTCAATAAACCACTGGTCTTCGCTCCATCTTGCCTCGTGTCATTACTCGACCAGTCTCCTCCGGGACCTCAAGGGCCGCTTCACGGCCCCAATCCTACACTGGGCTTTGGATCAACACTAAATATGGCACAAATCCATCCTTTGTTATAGAAATATTAAATATAGAAATATTCAAAAGTTAAAGCACTCCTTCCTAACACAAAATCAGCCATTTTATAACTCTGGGGTATGCACAGTAGAAGCTGGCCAGAAAAAACATGATTCATATACTTTCTGTATAGTCCCTCACTGGTTGTATGAAGAGAGCAACAAAGACCTGGGCTTTTGTGATTTATTTTGTTCTTAATGGACTAGGCATTACTAACAGTCTCCAAAGTCTCCTCTATCCCCACTTTGAACAGGAAGAAATTCAACCAGAGCAGCTCTTGCTTTACCCAGCCAGAAACTCACTTCTCTGTGACAGCTTTTTCATCTACAAAATCTCTTCATTTGTTTGAAATGTTCTCCCTTTTCTTTTCTTCTTACTCCATCCCATAATAACATTTAAAATCATATACTTCTGGTCTGTATGATTATCAATGGTATTTTATCATAATTTAATGATTCTATATTTTTGGACAGGCTTCTCAAATGTGAGTGGATGGCAAATAATAGAGCACACGGGGAAGGGTCAATTTGAGCAAATCCCTCTAGCCCAAACTATTAAATTAAATGAACTAGGGGATGTTTCTGATCAAATTTGATGAAGGCATCTGACAAGAAAGAAGGTTAAGGAGATCTTTAGTGGCGTTAAGTGTTGGTTCTGGGGGAAAGGAACTTAAAACTGCAGCCTGATCTGAAGTTACCTGTGAGTACGTTCTATGAAACTAGGCTGACAACCCATCTGTCAGTAAGCAAAAG
Organism: Bradypodion ventrale; assembly: GCA_035047345.1. NCBI lineage: Eukaryota > Metazoa > Chordata > Lepidosauria > Squamata > Chamaeleonidae > Bradypodion > Bradypodion ventrale. Next base: position 126,015,618 of record JAWDJE010000005.1, read on the forward strand.
TACATGGAATGGAATAATTTATTTTGCATGGTAATTAGGATTTCCTTTCAAGTAAACAGACTTCCTATATAACCGAGGTACCACTGTACCTAATATAAAAATCCTTTTTCTTAAATTTTATCTTTGTTTATCCCTTTTACAGGTAAACTCTATATTAAAGGAACGCTAGTTAACCAAATCCAAACTCTTCTCCATCTACTCTCCCAACCCCTGATTTAACTAGTGTTCTTATTTGCTCTCAACCTGTTTCTCAAGTTATCATACTTATCACATTTCTGTATTATAATTTACAAAAACAGTCACCATAAATTATACATTAAGGAATTCACAGAAACATCTTTTTATCTTCTTAGTTGCTTGTCAAATTAAAAATATCACTATATCTCCCCTGGGCTGCAAACACTTCCAGTTATATTCCACCAGCAGTGCCATCCTGATTTTCTCGACTCTCTTCTTTAGAAGTAGAAGGCCAAGCTTCTTCTCTAGTCTAGTCATCTCTTGTTCCATCTGTGGATCATCAGTCAGACCCCACTCATGGAACAAATTCAAACCCTGATCCAAAGTCTTATCCTGTAATATTGATCAGAGTATAAAACTCTCAAATTTACTGAGCACTCCTACTTGTACCTGTATCTTACATTATCCTTCCTGAGGGTGGTGATAACCAACTTTAAATGTCTTCTCCAAGATACCATTTAGTACATATTTAAATAACATCTGTCCAGAGTTTTCTTTGGCCACTTTCATAAACAACTCCTTGTTATAAGAATTTGCAAGTTTCACAATGATTCTAGGAAACATCCTTCCTCTACACTTAAGTCTCATTTAGTGCAGTTTCTCCAGGTCCCCTTGAACCTGAACCAAATCTGGTGGCACCATCTTAGTCGACTCCAACCCCGCATCTCTAAGATTTCTTCCTACTTCAGCACTACATTCTGGGAATCTGTGCCATTTCAGTAAGGTTTGACTTCATGCCAATATAATTTCCCAGTGGAATCTAACCATTTTATAAATCTCTTTCACTTTCATATCTTCAGTATCTTCAACTTATCTTTAACCTCTGATACTAATCTATGTAATTTTTCCTTAATTTGTCACTGTCTTTTGTATATATATTTTTTGTATTTGTGACCCCAATTTTGTTTTGTGTTCTTCTTAACTCCCTAAAGCAGGGATTCTCAATCTGCATCCCACAGGCCGGATGCGGCCTGTGGCACCATTTCATGTGGTCCCAACAACCTCCACCACACCTGGAAGTGCCGTGTGGTACAGGAAGGGCAAAATGGCTGTCCAACCCCTGAAACTATCTAAGGGAGCATGACCCGGCCCTTGGCTTAAAAAGGTTGAGAACTCATGCCCTAACGTTTTCTCCCTTGTAACTCAAATCTGAATTATTTAATCTATGTTTTGAGCAGATACTGCCTCCTTCCTGTAACTTAAGAGGTTCTTCCTTATTATTATGCTTCAGGCAAGCACTTCTTGCTTTCTGTGATTTGCCAGATACTTGCTTTCTCTAATGCAGATCTCTAAACTTTCTTGCAAATGTTTCCACTTTAGAAGAAGAGTCCACTTTTGAAATCTTGACAAGCTGTGATTTGAGGGGTAAGATCTATAATGTCTATTGCATCTCCATTTAGGCTCTACACACAACTTTGTCTCACTCCATCTCAGCATTCAAAAAAACGAATGGCAGGCTCCCCAAGGAAAGATCCTTTGGTTTATTTTTAAAAGGCTCTTTTCTTCTTATCAGATAGATGTTTAACTCACAGGCCACAAAAATATAAGTCAGAGAAAAATTTTAAATATATTAGCATGTAACTTGTTAGTAAGTTGTCAGCATAGGGTACACAAAATGAAATTCCATGTAGATCAGGAGTGGATGATTGTGGCCATACAGATGTTATTGAACTGAAACATCATTATCCCTCCAACCAGGGGTGATATAAAATGCATTCCAACAACATATGTAAGGCCATAATTGCCCATGTCTGATATTGATTCTTTATTGTCTCAATTATGATCAATAGCATTTCAGCAACAGTGACATGTGGGAAATTGCAAAAATGCACTGGGGCCACAGGAGGCCAAAAAGCCGTCCGTATGTTGATATGCCCATCTTTGATTTATATAGATCTTAAATGAAAGTTGGCCACATAAACTGATACCCAAGCAGGAACTAAACATAAGCATTTATTGGGAAAGAGCAAACATATAGCAACATGTTTAGGTCTCCCTTTTCCTCCTACTATCTCACTATAAGGGGCTATGGTGGCTCAGTGGTTAGGAAGCTCGCCTTGTTGGCTGGAAGGCTGGCAAGTCGGCAGTTCAAGACCCAGGTTCTGTACAACAGATTGAGCACCTGTCTGTGTCCCAGCTCTTGGGGACATGAAAGAAGCCTCATTTGGGCATTCCCTGAGTGGAGTTTCTTCCGCAAAAAACCTTTCAACCCAGAATAGTTTCTGACATGAAATTATTATTAATTTCTGACATGAAATAATAATAATAATAATAATAATAATAATAATAATAATAATAATAATAATAATAATAATAATAATAATAATAATAATAATAATAATAATAATAACAACAACAACAACAACAACAACAACAACAACAATAATAACAACAATAATAACAACAATAATAATAATAATAATTTATTATACATCTCACTATGGCCATTTTATAGCAATTGTTCCTCACTTCAGTCAGTTCTGACAGAAAACCTGCTAGAGCTTAAAAGACATATAAAAGCTAGGGGCAAATGCTCCTACACATGCTATGGTGAAAAAGGTAGAAGTAGCATAAAACTGTAACAGTGCTTTTCGTTGCTATTGTTATAGCCTGATTTAGATGCCTAAAAGCTATTTCCATATGGTTACCCTAAGCCCTTCATCATTCTCTGCAGTGCTTACTCAAGGGCTGTTGTGCCTTGCTTAGCAACTGTTAAGTGGTGCTCATTTTCTACTTTTGTCAGAGGGGCTATTTCATTTGCCTAGTTTTAGGTTGGATTCATTTGTATGTAATGTGTCACACTTATATAGTCCTTGATTAGAATATGCTAAGTGGGAATCAGATATGTAACTCAAAATGAAATGATGCTCACATGCACTTGACAGAATCAGAACTAGAAGGGATATTAGCTTTGTCTACATATACAGCAGAATGACATGATAAAAATTCTGAGGCAACAGAGTGGACTTGCCACCTCAGATTGCAAAGTTCACTTTTAATGCTTCCCTCATGCCTCCTGCAAGCTCCCTGTAAGCAAAACAACAATGATAACTGTAACATGTTGGCATATCAGATACAAGAGCTTTAAGCTGCCTGTTTGCCTCTTCTGCTATTTTACTATTTCTCCATGTGGCCATTTTTATATATGGAAGTGGCAGAGAACCTGTGGTTATCCATGCATTCTTGGAAGTGTCAGGGAACCTGTGGTTGTCCATGCATTCTTGGTCTCAGATTCCCATCAGTGAGAGACACAATGGTCAATGGTCAGGCATTAATATGCAGTTGAAGCTACAGCATCGAAGAGGGTCATGGGGGGGGGGGGATATACAAACTCCTTGCTTCTTGCCTTTAGATTGTAAAAGGATGTAGCTGTTGTCTGTTTTCCCATTTAAAATCTAAGAATAAAGCCTGGCTAAAATTACATATTCCATGCCATGATATTGCCAGAAGAAGTAACTATGCGTAACGAAAGCTTGCAGAGTTTTGAATTTTTAAAGTGACCCAGAAGAGGTATCATCTCGTTCCTGTGTTTGTTTGAACTAATTCTTCAAGTGCTCCAGTAAGTTTTCCATCAAAGCTTGGCCCTTGAATGGCCATTGCTGCATTGTCCACATGAACAGTTTTGTATTGTCAGGAGTTAGCTGATCATTTTTATATATATTATACAGTGTTGGAGACAATACACTTCCTTGGGGCAGTCCATTCTTCTGTAACCTCCATCTGCTGTTCTTTCTATAGAATCTTTCACATAGAATCTCCACTTCTGGAGGAATCTGCCAATGCCCCTAGTAAGCTACTTATCTTTGGTAAGCTTATTTATTTTATGGAGCAGAGTCCTATGATTGACAGTATCGCATGCTGCAGTTAGGTCAATGAAAGCCACTCCTGTAATTTGTTTTCTTTCGAAGCCATCCTCGTGGGCTGTGTAAGGTTAAGGATTTGACCACAATATGATCTGCCCAGCGTGAAGCCTGCTTGCTCCTTCATGATTTTTCCATCAATAAATTTGGAGATACAATTGTGAATCTTCCATTCCAGTGCCTTATAAAGATAGCAAAGGAGTGATACTGGCCAGTAGCTTTTTGGGTCATCTGGGTCTTTGCCAGGTTTCAATAAAGCAACAACTCTAGACTGTCTCCACAATTAAGGAACCTTAGGTTCATCTATGCAGTTGTTCATTAATTGAAGGAGCTATTCCAAAGTGTGCGGACCAAACTGTTTTATCTGTTCTGTTCTTACATCATCAATACCTGCTGCTTTACTCTGTTTCATGCTGTTTATATCTTCAACCAATTCAGATGCCACAAAGGGGCTATTAAGTAAACCCCCTTCTTGTTCCTCTGGTCAGATAGCTCACACACACACACACACACACACACACACACACACACACACACACACACACACACACACACACACACACACACACACACACACCTTTTTGCCTTGCATTTTTCCATTCTAGCAAATGACTACCTATTTGGTCTGCTGTTACTCCAGTATAGTTTTGCTGTGGCTGGGTTAAATCCATACCTGTCAAGTTTTGGACTTGAAAATAAGGGAAATTTTGGGCCACACCCCCACCCCACCATACCACGCCCCCTCCTCCCCACAATCCAGGCACATCCAAGAGCCTAGAAGAGGAGGAGTGTTGGGCTTCCCCGGGTGGAGGAGGAAACACCCCCTACTATTTAGAACATTGCAGGACATAAATTTCAGCATTCAATTTTTCATATAATATTGGTGCTATAGCAACACTGCAAAATGTATGACTGGCATGAACAACAAATAACTAGGGTTAGGCGAAGTGGACTATGTAAGTTACCAGAAACCTACAGTGGACACTTACTTTAGCTGCAGCTTATTAGGAAATAGGAGATGAACAGTGGAAAATAATAAAATATGCAATGGTTGGAGTTGAAGACATACAAAAGACTAAGAAGAATATGAAGGTGCTATTTGTTTCTGCTAGTATCTGGGTATCCAGGTGAAATGACAATTACAAGAACAGACCATGAGCTTTCAAAAGGATGCAACCCTTCAGTAAAATTTAGTTCAATGACTGTGTTCAGAATCCATGCTTTTAGATTAGTGACACGGAGCATGGATACTCCTCCACACACATAGGTTACTGACTATTTTATAGTAAAGGTAAAGATATCCCTTGCTCGAAAGCCAGTCATATCTGACGCTAGGGATCAGTGCTTATCTCTGTTTCAAAGCTGAAGAGCCAGCGCTATCTGCTTCTGCATATGTTTTTGTGGTCATCTGGCAGGCATGGCTAGACACTTCGTGAACCTGCTCTTCCAGACCCCTTTCTAAGGGATTTCTTTGTCGTCGTCTATGTCTAGGTCAGACATGAGACTGCCAAAATGAAGCCATCTTTGGGTGAGTTCATTCCCTTCGTTCCTTTCGCCTGATGTAGTGTGAGAAAGATTAGCTGACACAACAAGGTTGCTGTTGCCCAGAGTAAGCCCAAGTGTGGTTCAAAACTACCACAATCTCCGAGGAGGCTCTATCTGTGTACCTCATCCAGCGCATTAAAAGAGCATGAGATAGATTACAATGAGGCAGATGTCCTTTGCACCCCCAGTGTATGACCACCACGCAGCAGGATGGGGCCACCCTGGCTCTCTTGTGTGCTCATCCTCAAAGATAGTGGTATGTTTGAACCACAGTCGGGCATACCCTGGACAACGGCAACCTTGTGTTGCCAGCTAATCTTTCTCTCAGTGGGTCAGGCAAAAGGAACTGCAGAATGATCTCACCCAAAGGTGGCTTCGTTTTGACAGTTTCACATCTGGCCTAGACATGGACGACGACAAAGAAATCCCTGAGAAAGGGGTCTGGAAGAGCAGGTTCACGAAGTGGCATAATTTGCCCAGCGCTAACACTAATTCTAGGCCCAAACTTTTCAGGCTGTGGGCCCTTCATGTGGTTCAGGGAGCCAGTCTAGTCACTATAGCCCAGGGCCCAGATCCAGCCCCTGATGCCAATTCATCTGGCCCACGAAGCCAGAAGCGGAAGTGAAACGCTTCCAGTAGCGGTGAGGGCTCTGCAGGCTGGATGAATTGGAGTCAGGGGGGGCCAGATCTGGCCCCCGGGGCCGTAGTTTGGGCACCCCTTTTCTAGGGGTTTGCGGGGAGGGAGGAGAGAAGAGAAATATCCCAGATAGGCAGGATATCAATGTAATAAATAAATTATTCCCCCAAAAGGATTTCTGCTCCCTCCCTCCCTGTCCAAGATCTCTCTCTCTCTCTCTCACTCACTCACACACACACACCCCTCTCTCCAGGTGTTTAGTGTCTTGCACGGAAGACAAAGAAGGAGTCGCAGGAAGGACTAACACAGGTTTATTCATTGATGGTCAGCATGAACATGTGGCAATGGCGGAGGTACACCTCATTATATACAGTAGCACAATACATTTGAATCTTGCTGTACGGTAGCTCATTGGCCGCTACCGGCGTGACATCGCCCAGGTCACGCCTCTCTTCTGTAGTTCTTCTTCTGTAGTTCTTCTTCTGTGGTTCTTGATCATGCGGGGAAGTTCCCGCGGCTGTTCGTGATTTGGGGAATGTGAACCATGTGAGGTTGAACGCTCGCAGCTGCCCTCTATGGGCGGCTTGCTCGCGTTCCTTAACAGCTGAGATACATTGTGATTGTGGACTGGTTACATTCATATATTTAAAGTAACATTGTACATGCATACATAACACCCCTCCCCCCTAGGATGGGACAAAGTCCCTCAACCATTGTGGCTTGCCGCATGTGCGCCTTGGGCGTGCGGTCGCTTGACTTAACACAGGGGAGCCGGCGGCTCCTGGTTCCGCGGAGTCCTGTCCTGCAATTGAAAGGGGGGACTCATTAGCGGCTCGGTATGGCGTCTGTGGTAACCTTGCATTGGGGGATGGGAATGGAATGAATAGTTGGGAAGTGAATCCCTGCCTACCGTTTGAGGAGTTTGGGGACCCCCCAGTACGAATCTCGGGACCGACGAAGAGGCCCTCGTGGCCTCGCCACTCCCTGCTGCCTGTCTGGGAGTTCTAGAGACTGTGGTGGGCGGACTCGCCCCTGTTGCCTGTCTTGGGGGTGTTGGACTCCGGGGAGCTGGAGCTATGGTATACTCTAAAACAAAAGGGCTAGGGGGACTGGTAGTACCAGGGGCTGAACTGAAACCCCTCTTCTCACTAGGACGGGTGGGGGACCACTCCGCTACACCCACCTGGTACTGCAACTCAAAATCATTGTCAAACTGATCCCTCTCTTTCAAAGTATCCTCCTCTGTGTCTCCCCCTTGGGTGATGCGGGTGGGGGAGGACCCTAACGCTGATTCCCCCTCATCGGTGACTCGCCTTCTGAGTTGGTCAGCGTGCCTTCTCCAGAGTAGACCTGAACTAGTCTCGACCCTGTAGGATACCGGCCCCGTTTGCTCAACAATTGTCCCTGGTACCCACACTGGCCCCGAGGCCGCGTAGTTCCTGCAGTGAACTGGGTCCCCTACCGAAAAACTCTTGGAGTTCTCTCCCCCTATGCTTATATTTCTCCCTTCATCCTCCACCCTGGACGGATCCATCCGGTCAAAAAGTGTTACCAGACGCCTCCTCATGAGGAGTTCGGCTGGGGAAAAGCCTGACGCTAGGGGGGTTGTCCTGTAGCAGATGAGGAACTGGCACAGATGCAGGTTCAACTCGCCGGGACCCATGCGCCGCAGTGCGTCTTTCGTAGTGCGCACTTGGCGCTCTACCTGACCGTTTGTGGTGGGGTGAAACGGGGCAGCGGTAATGTGCCTGATGGCGTTTCGCTCCATAAAAGTTTTGAACTCTGCCGACGTGAAGGTACTCGCGTTATCGCTAACAAGGACGTCTGGCAGGGCGAAGCAGGCAAAAAGCTTGTGCAACTGTTTAATGGTTGCGGCAGAGGAAGTGCTGTTCATGGGGATTACCTCCAACCACTTGGAGTAGGAGTCGACTACCAGTAGGAACATGGACCCGCGAAAAGGGCCAGCGAAGTCGACATGAATCCGGGACCATGGCCCGCGGGCCGTATCCCATTCCCTATGGGGTAACCGGGACTCCTCGGGCCGAGAGCTCTGGCAGCTCTCACACGTGCCCACTAAGCGTTCTATGTCCCCATCTATCTGGGGCCACCAAAAGAAACTCCTGGCCAGGGCCTTGGAGCGCACGATCCCGGGGTGGCTGGTATGCAGTAGCCTCAGCACCTTGGCCCTCAGCTTCTCTGGGATAACTACCCGCTGGCCCCAGAGTAAGCAGCCCCTTTCCAGGGACAGCTCTACTCTGCGCCTGAAAAATGGCTTGAACTGTTCCTCGGGGGGAGAAGTGGGCCACCCTTTCCTAACCCAGGAACTAACTTGGGCCAGCATCTTGTCGGCCGCCGTGGCCTTGGCGAGGTCGGCCAGGACAATTGGGGGTGAGTCAAGAGACTCGATCAGCAGGACTTGGTGTTCCTGCTCCACCTCGCATGCAGGGTCTCCTAAACTAGGGAGGGGGGATCGGGACAGGGCGTCCGCATGGGAGATCTCCTTCCCTGGGCGATAGACCAGCTCATACTGGTAGGTGTTGAGGAAAATGGCCCAACGCAGCATCCTGGGGGATAATATTTGCGGGGTGGGTTTGCCGGTAGTGAAGATTCCCAAAAGCGGCTTGTGATCCGTCACCACTGTAAACTCGCGGCCGTATAGGAAATCGTGGAACTTCTTTGTTCCTGCGATTATGGCTAGGGCCTCCCTATCTGTTTGCGCGTAATTGCGCTCTGCCTTCGAGAGGGACCTTGAGTAGTATGCTACCGGGGCTTCCCTCCCGCTTTCCAACACGTGGCACAGGACTGCCCCCACCCCCACCGGGGACGCATCACAGACTAATACCACTGGCTTTTTCGGATCGAAGTGGGTCAGGACAGCATCCGAAGATAGGAGTGACTTGAGCTCCTTGAATGCCCTCTCCTGCTTGTCCCCCCACCGCCAAACCGCATCCTTCTTAAGTAACGCGTGCAGTGGCTCCGCGACTGATGCCTTTCGAGGCAGGAATGAGTGATAGAAATTTAGGAGCCCTAGAAATGACTGCAGCTCCGGTTTCACGGTGGGGCGAGGGGCGTCTCTCACGGCCGCAACCTTGGACTCGGAGGGTTTGATTCCATCCGGGGTTACCTTAAACCCTAGAAACTCTACCTCCCTCGCGAAGAATACGCACTTGTCCCTCCTCAATCGAAGTCCTGCCCTCTCGAACACTGAGAGCACCCCATCTAGCCTCTTGGCTAACTCTAATTCGCTCCCCGCTGTTATCAACACGTCGTCGAAGTATGGGAGGACGCCTGGAAGCCCCTTTAAAAGGAGTTCCACGAGGGACTGGAAAATTCCGGGGGCCGAATTCACGCCAAACTGAAGGCGCGTTACCTTAAATGCCCCCTTGTGCGTTATGATCGTTTGCGCGGCGGCAGCAGCCGGGGTTACAGAGAGCTGCTGGTACGCCTGGGCCAGATCTAGCTTGGCGAAACACCTCCCCCCATGTAGCGTGGCCAGCAAATGGCTGACCACGGGCACCGGGTATGCATTTGGCCGAATGGCCTTATTTATCGTACATTTATAGTCCGCACAAATCCTGACCTCCCCATTTGACTTAAGGGCTGTAACAATCGGCGTTTCCCACTCCGCCAAGTCAACTGGGACCAAAATCCCCTGCCCCACCAATTTGTCCAGTTCCGCCTCAATCTTGTCCTTGAGGGCGAAGGGCACTCTCCTTGGCTTGAGGCGGATGGGTCGAATTTCTGGGTCCAGCTCAAAGGAAACCGGGGGCCCCTTGTATTTCCCGACCCCCTTCTTGAAAACGTCCGGGTGTGCGTCGCACACGTCCCGCATTGGGTCAGTCTCGATGGCGTTAATGCCGGACAGTTCGATCCCCAGGGGAGCAAACCACTGCGTTCCCAAAAGGCAGCACCTCCCCCCTTTGAGGACCACTAGGGGCAGTTTCTCGGAGTAGTTCTTGAACTTCACCTTGAAGTTCCCCACCCCCAACACCGGGATCCCATTTCCCTGCACGTCCCATAGATTGGATCTCATGGCCCGCAGTTTGGGCCGCTTCTCTGGGGGAATGCGCATAAACTCTTTTTGGGACAGGATGGAATAAGATGACCCCGAGTCTATCTCCATCCTCACTGGGACCCCCTGCAACAGTACCTCTATGAAAAACCGCCGGTGCTCCAGGCCCACGCGGTTCACGCCTTCCTCGCTGTAGCCGGCTGAGACCTTCCTGGTGCCGGCCGCCTTTCGTTGGTGCGTCTGGGGATGGCTGGAACTGCCCTTGTCCTCGACTCGCCCGCGCCTGCATACTCGGGCGATGTGTCCCTTTCGGCCGCAGTTGTGGCACTCGGCCTTTCGGAACGGGCACCTCGTGCGGTCGTGGGCCGCCCCACAACCGTCGCAGCAGCGGTCCTGCCGTTCACGGGTCTGCCGCTCTCACCTCGCTTCTTGATCCTCTGGACGTCGTTGTCCTCGCTGGAGTAGGGGTCCGCTGTCGTGGACAACTCCTCGGACGACGTCGGTGCGGCGGCAGGCCAGGTCTTCGCTGGTGTCCGCCGGGCTGCCTGCACTGGTGACTTTGCCCTCTCGGATGTGGCCCCTCGGGACTTGAACAGCCGGACTCCGCTCCTGGCCTCCTCGGCTGCTTGGGCCTCCCGCAGTACCTCGTTGAACGTGAGGCGATGGTCGCGGGTCATGAGCCTCCTCTGAAGCTCCTCGTCCCTCAAACCGCACAGCATGCAGTCACGGAGGGCCTGGTCCAGGTCGTCCCACTGGCAATGCACCGCCGCAAGCCTGAGGGCCGCCGCGTAGGCGGACACGGATTCGCCCGGTCGCTGGTCTCGCCTGTGGAACGCGACCCGGGCTGGGAAGATCGAGACGGGCGGCTGGAAATGCTCACGCAGCCTCTCCAGGATACGGTCGATGGGCACCTCGTCCACCTTCCGGGGGGCCACCAGGGTCATCAGGATCCACAGCGTGGCCGGCCCCACCTGAGCCAGGAAGTGGGAGCGCACCTTCGCGTCGTCGTCGACGCCTGCGGCTTCCATCGCATGCCGAAACTGGCACTCGTAGAGCTCCCATTGTTCGGGCTCGCTGACATCGAACTGGTACGGCTTGACCTTGGGATTCGCCATCGATCCCACCTTCGTCACCAATTTAGTGTCTTGCACGGAAGACAAAGAAGGAGTCGCAGGAAGGACTAACACAGGTTTATTCATTGATGGTCAGCATGAACATGTGGCAATGGCGGAGGTACACCTCATTATATACAGTAGCACAATACATTTGAATCTTGCTGTACGGTAGCTCATTGGCCGCTACCGGCGTGACATCGCCCAGGTCACGCCTCTCTTCTGTAGTTCTTCTTCTGTAGTTCTTCTTCTGTGGTTCTTGATCATGCGGGGAAGTTCCCGCGGCTGTTCGTGATTTGGGGAATGTGAACCATGTGAGGTTGAACGCTCGCAGCTGCCCTCTATGGGCGGCTTGCTCGCGTTCCTTAACAGCTGAGATACATTGTGATTGTGGACTGGTTACATTCATATATTTAAAGTAACATTGTACATGCATACATAACAAGGTGCCAGCCTGAGGGAAGGGAGTCGGAGTCGGGAGAAGAGGGGGAGAGACTGCAATTTTGCATAGCAAACCAATTAGAATGCCATCGCCTTCTCTGTGCTGGGGCTTCAGGGTCCCCCCCCCCATTCTCACTCTCCTGCCCCACCACAGATATCATTATGGAGACCCCCTTCCCAACAGATAGTTAGATGCATGGGGACAGACTGCGGTTTGTCCTGGCAACATTTTAAAAAGTAAAAATTAAATAAATAAATTAAATTAAATACGGAATATTTAAGGGGGTGAAAAAATCGGGAGGATGGCGGGAAGGTGAGGTGAAATACGGGGAAACCCCGGACAATACGGGATACTTGGCAGGTATGGTTAAATCACCACCTAAGTTTTTAAGGCGTTTCTAAGCTTCTCTACTGTTCTGCTTCATATTCAGGTTCTCAACTAATGTGCACCGTAATGAGTTTTGATTTTCAGCTAGATCCTGCACCAGTTCTTCCTCAGCTTCAACAATATCCTTCTGAAAAGCATCTTGGTTGTAGAGTGGCTGATACTTATCCAGCAGAGGTTTAATGTCAGGCCCTGGATGTACTGGGTGTTGTATCCTCTTGGAATATTTTTCCTTGATATTATTTTTATAAGATGAACAAATTCATGATATTTGTCTGGATACAGGGGGATTTTCTCCACACTTTTGTCCAGCTGTTCTTGAAAATTCACCCATTTAGCCTTAAGTTAAACCATCTGCAAAAAGACACTTCCTGGGGTTTCACTGTAGCACTTACTAATTACAACAACTTTCATGCACTGTGCTGCTATCTTCTTGCTAATGAAGATGTTGTCTGGATTATACCCCCCCCCCCCCATCTACCACTGTTAAAGGATGCAGGCAGTTTCGGATAATGGACAAGTTGGAGGTCATTGGTGTGTGCCCAAGATACAAGTTTTGCACCATCCTTATTGGGTTGGTTATATCCTCAAACCTCACTGTGACAATTAAAATCTCCAAAAACAAAATTTATTTGGTCATAAGTAAAATTGTCTGGTTCATTAAAACTAAAATTTGCTTCTGGCTTCTTATAGACAGAGGCAACAGAGAATTGTGGGGTTCAGATCATGCTGTTTGTTTCTGCCAGAGCTGCTGATATGCTGAGGCCAGGTCTAACAAAAAATAGCACTCCCATATTGGTCATGTAGTCTCTCAATCACTAGTTCCATTCCAGCCACTTTGAGTCTTTAACTTTGCTATCCCCCGATGTGTTTCCTGGAGCAGAAGTATGTCACATTTGTATTTCCTGCACATGTCTGCTAGGAGCATACCCGTCAAGCGCCGTTCCGGAAAATATGGGAACTGCTCCAGCCCGGGTGCACATGCACAGCAAAAACTCCTTTGCGCATGTGCAGAACTCCTTTGCACATGTGCAGAACTCTTTGCGCATGCGCAGAGCCCACTTGTGATGGGCACACATGCGCAGTAACCCCTTTCCCCGCTGTTGAAATACAGGACAGCGGTGGGAAAGGGGAGGTACGGGCGCAGAAATATGGGATTTCCTGATCAATCCGGGATACTTGACAGGTATGGCTCGGAGGACACTCTTATTACTCAAAAGTCCCTAAATATTTATTGAGATCATTGTTATGGTTGGTCTTGACAAAGACCTTTCTGGTGGATTCATTCTTCAGTTCCTTTGGCCTGATGTGGTGTTGGAAGGATTAGCTGACAAGGCTGCCACCCAGGATATGGCTAACTGTATTCACAATCTTCGTGGAGACTCCTTCTGTGTACCTCTGCATCAGTGTAAAATAATAAAACCTGAAATTGATTTAGCACTATTTGTCCATCAATGACCAGCCTGATTAGCCTATTCACATTGTGAAATCTTTGCACTGTGTTTGCCTTCCTCTGTGCTTCTTCCCAATTGAGGCATGCATTCTGTCAAAACCATTATCGATATCTGATTTCCTGTATAAATAAGAAGCATGTAAGCACATCCAGAACTACTAAAGTTCATGAATGCATGACCTACTCTAGAAATGCTGTGGCTGAGACAGCCACATAATTTCTTTTTTCATGCTTTATGTGCATGAAGGAGGAACATCAGTGTTCTGAATACCAGAATCACGCTCAGTAAGAGTGCATAATTAACTTAATTACACCAAATACCTATGAAATAAATATCTAAAAGTGCATAGCAAAGTATGTCAGTTTATGAATGGTCTAATAAGCTGTACTCACTCCTCTCTCCATTAATGTCACTTCATTTAGAAATACATGTTATTTCACCTAAAAACACACACTTTGCAATAAAGTCAGAAATATCTTGACAAATTGGAAAGACACATGGGTAAATTATCATTTAATGAGTAGTTTAATAAAACCAGCTTAGTTCATAAGAACAGGAAACTAATAGCAGGAAGAAGAGAACTATAATCCCATTTACTTTTTGTTAGAAACTACTCTCAAATTTCATTACAATATTAAGGGAGGGAAATGATAGAACTGATATATATTCAGTGCTATTGATACTTATAAGGAGGTGAAAAAAAGACAAAAACATTTCTGCCATTATCATTCTTTCCCCCCCCAAAAAACAACCTGAATAGTTCTTATTAAGAAGAAAAGGGAAGTACCTACTAAAAGTTGATGGAAAATGTTCTTGGTATGAATTTGAGCACTCAAACATAATGCTCAGAAAAATTAAGCCAGTTTTAAGAATTTGTTTTGCTTTTGTTTTTAAATGGTAATCACGTGAGATGGATTTCTGTCTTCCTGTCAACCTTGAGATTGTGTGCAGATGCACATGTCATGCTGAGGGAAAGCCTGTTCAGGTTAGGATGGGATTACATAGGTGGTGGCTATATATAGCAGGGGTGGCCAACCTTTTTCCACCATGGGCTTGACAGCTGAGCGGGCTGAACCACTCCCCCTGGAAGCAGAAGTGGGCACATTTATGGCTGCCATAAATGTGCCCACTTCCACATTTACTACAGCCATGGGTGCATTTATGCATGTGCTGGCATGTTTTATGGCTGACATAAACGCACCACTTCCAGGTGTGGCGGAGGTGGCAATAGGCTGGATGGGATGGTGCCACGGGTTCCCATGGTTGGGAACCTCTGTTGTATAGGAATACACATGGGCCCTACCCCATTTGGAAGTCAGCAAGACACTTGTCATTTTAATTTGAAGGTCTGCAAAGGAGTCTGTAGGTGAAGTAAGATAAACAAGCTTACATACCTTTTGTGGTTGGGAACTCTGTTTTATCCAAGTTCTGAAAGGGATGAGCCGGGTAAGGCTTAGGTGTGCCCTCCTGACCTATCACTCATTCAACCCTCCATAGTTTTAGGGATAATCCTTGACTAGGGTTAGAGATCTCTGGTGGTGTTACTGTAACAGTTAATATGGTTGTTTTTTTTTTCTTTCTTTTGAGAGTCTGGGCTCTATATTTGTAACCTTGCTTGTGGCTTGTTCCTAATGATTAGCCATTTAAGGTGCTTCTGCTTGTTATGTAAATATAAACCCAGTAACTCTGTGATTTCCAGTGATTTCTGGGTGGGGGTAGCTGTCAATCCACACTTCCCCCACTTCTACCATTACAAGTAATATGCCACCAAAACCATCATAAGTTTATTCTGCCACTTTGCCCATGCACAAAATAAAGAATGGACACACATCTGACATTTGGAATGGCAATATTCCAAAACCAGCAGGACCATGTTTTAGCCTCTCAGGACACTTGGTCACTGAGCTTAATATAGCTGTTGTAAAGCAAAGAAACATCTAAGAAAGAAGCTCCACTGTATGGAGCAAAGAGATTTCAAAGGAAAAGACTGCTCAGTTGCAATTTGTTATGAAGCTTCTGTCTGAGTTCGGACAAGTTATTGGGCTCTGATTCTAACCAGATACTAGAAGGAACATTCCATATCAGCTCCATTGTCAGCAACAGTTTTATTCATGTTCAACATAGGTTGTCATGGGCATTGCTTCCTTCATTTTCTCTGTTTTCCCTCTGAGCTCACGGTCTCTAGGTATTCTACAGGTATATGAATATAGACACCTGAAATTCTGCATAATGCTGTGTGCATCTGATAAAATGGGTGGTAGTCTAAAGCACTTGATATAAGTCAGTGGTAGTGAACCTATGGCACCCGTGCCAGAGGTGGCACCTGGAGCCCTCTCTGTGGGTACCCGTGCAGTCACCCCAGCACAGAGATTACTCCACCCTCTGCCCAGCAGGCCAATGGGAGCACTTCCTCCCTCCCCCAACACAAAGTTCACCCCACCCCCCTGCCCAGCAGCTTTCCTTCCTCCGGTGTTGCTGCGTTGCCACTTTGCAATAAATAAGTGTGTTTTAGGTTGCAGTTTGGGCACTCAGTCTCTAAAAGGTTCACCATCACTGCTACAAGTTAAACCCTACATGGAACCTTCTCAATTGTATGGATCACCTGTACCTGACTCACACAACCCTATATTCAGTTCCATTTATCCAAAAATCTGTTTCTCTGGGAAGTCTGGAAATATTCATAGTAGTTTGGATTAGAAATATTGCTCTCTATAGGAAACATGTTATGGACACTTATTATTTTCTGACATAAGGCTCAGGAAAGAGGAGGACATTAGTCAGGTGGAACTCAGAAATTTGCATAATGATTGCACAGTTAATTAGCTATTACTGTAAGATATTATGCAAATCCCTGGGCTCAGCCTAGACTATCCAGTCACAACAGTCCAATAATTAAGGCATTTAGCCAATCAGAAGCCTCTAATTCTGAAAGCACTTACAAAATAATTCCTTTCCACTGGACACCCAGTTGGAAGGCAAAGTGAATTTAGTGACAGAGGGTGAATATCAGCAACAATCGTTATACCATTTCTGCAGGACATGAA
This sequence comes from Bradypodion ventrale, assembly GCA_035047345.1. Lineage (NCBI taxonomy): Eukaryota > Metazoa > Chordata > Lepidosauria > Squamata > Chamaeleonidae > Bradypodion > Bradypodion ventrale. The sequence continues at coordinate 126,032,345 of JAWDJE010000005.1, forward strand.
GACAACTGCCTTATAGCAGGTCAGAGCCTATTTGCCCATCTAGTTCCCTATTATCTACTTTTGACTGGCAGCATCTCTCCAGGGTCTCCAGCAGAGATCTCTTGTATCACCTGTTACCCGATCAAAGATTTGTCAAAGTGTACCACAGCCAGTGCTTATCCTTTTTGTGAAGATCCCACAAGTCCCAGTGACAACAGCTCAACAGCTTGGCGTTTCAATTATAATAGCTCACTATCCCATGTGCACTCAATAGCCTTAAGGACAAATTGCTTTGCTGTGGTGTGTGACACACTAGTTTGCTGTTGCTTATTTTAACAAATCTGAATAGGTCTGTGCTCAGGAAGGGGAGGTAGAGAGAGGGGAGTGCACAGCCTTGAAGAAAATGGTTTTTAACTCATTAAACAACTAACGTAAATGAAACGTTCACAAAATGGTGCAACAGCAGTCTTAGGGGGCTTGCTTCATTGCAATTCACCACATCACTGTTGGGTATCCATGTGCTGGAATCAGAGCTAGAAAAATTACACCAAAGGCCATGGTGGTGAGGGGATTCTGGGATAGGGTTACCATAATTCCCTATCACAAAAACGGGACAGAAGTAAAGGTTTCCCTTGCTCAAAAGCCAGTCATATCCGACTCTAGGGTTCAGTGCTCATCTCTGTTTCAAAGCTGAAGAGCCATCACTGTCTGCTTCTGCAAACGTTTCCGTGTTTGTGTGTCAGACATGACTAGACACCAGAGTGCACAGAACACTGTTTACCTTCCCACCGAAATGGCCCCTATTTATCTACTTGTCATTTCTTGCTTTCAAACTGCTATGTTTGCAGGAGCTGGGACAGAGATGGGAGCAGACATTTCCATGGTCATGTGGCAGGCATGACTAGACACCGGAGCACAGGGAATGCTGACCCCACCAGTGGTCCCTATTTATCTACTTGCCATTTCTTGATTTCAAACTGCTAGGTTTGCAGAAGCTGGGACAGAGACGGGAGCTCATTCTGTCCTGCAGTATTCGGGTATCGAACTGCTGCTACAGACACCACAAGAAAAAGTTGCATCCCCACCTTGTTCATCATGCTGCTGCCGCCGCCACCTGCTGGTCATTCCAATAGAAGTGCAAGAAAAATGTGTGCTTTTACTTCCAAATAAAGTGGTTTGAAAACCATAAATTTTCATTGTTTTTTTATGGAACCGTGTGGGACAGTTACAAAACATGAAATTCACATATGGCAACTCTATTCTGGGACCTGTTGAGTCCAAAAAGTAACTTTTTCAAAGTCTGCTTGGAATGGTTTACTAGGAGTGTGCTTAGCCTTCAGGGAGCTAACAATTAAGTTCCCGGAGTTAATCCGAAGCATGAAGCCTCTGAAAATGAAAGGAAAACTCATCTCCCCAGATGGAGTGAGCCGACAGAGGAAGAATCTTATTCTAACTAGACCTACTGAGTGAACAGTTGAATGGTAAATGAACTCTTGTGTAAATTACATTTGTTTAGTGAGTCTACTCTAATGGGGGCCAGCAAATTAACATAGGCTCTTGTCATTAACTGAACCAGCAGATTTCTGAGACAGGTACACAACCACATGCAACACAGGAGGAAGGCTAATCTAACATTTTCCTTAATGCACTCTGAGATGGCCCGACAAGAGAAATGACTGAGCAAAGTATGGAACACATGAAAAACAAATGCACAGTTTCTACACAAGATACTGGAAAGGCCCCAAGAGATTATTAATCTTCACCATTGGCAACTCGCTATTTATTGCCAGTTCAAGTACAAAGACATATGTCTTTAGAAAAAAGTGTGCCTTTCATTGTATACCAAACTCTTTTGTGTACGGAGCTGGTGTTTCTTTGCTATATAAATTGAATTAGGGCATATTTTTCTCACCCAGTAATAAAGCCTTTTTCTGTAATCATTTCAAACTGCATCTGGGAAAGTACTAATCTGCCATACAAAAATCAATAATATGTGTTATAGTTTATGGCCTTAGGAAGAAATGTTATTGCTGCAGTTTATGATATAGCTGTTTTGCACAGCATGATTTTAGTAGTACAATATAGTCGTAGCAAATACATTAAAATAACACTATACAATCATGAGCCAATTACACTGTGATGGAGGAGTGGTTATTGGCTGTGAAAACTCACTACCTGGGCTGGCATAAACATTATGTTTATATGTCTTGAGTCAAGAAGAATGGATCCCATTTTATTACTTACATATGGTTATTGACAAAACACTTACGGGGGCATTTTCAAAAGGTTGTATGAGTTTTGAACTGCATGACTCCTATTTAAGTCAATAAGCAGTTTGTAGTTACAATCCCAATGCAGCGTTTTGAGAAATTGCCACCAAGTGACATGTTATTGCTTACTCACACAAACTGTTTCCTTTGCTTCAGAAGATTTTCTCTACATAGGCTGATTGCATTGGTTGATAAGGGTCTCTTTTTTTAAAAAAAATGCACTGGCCTCCAAACATGGTTGACTGAGAGGGTACTTCATATAGGTCTCAAATGATAATGAAATAATTTGCATTTCTATAGCTTCTTTCATCAGGGATCTCACAGTACATTAGCATTAGTTAATTATGCCTCATAGCATTCCTTTCGATAGGTAAGTATTTAATGGATGCAGTAAAGAAGAGGCAGGTTAGATGACTTGCCCAAAGACACAGACTGAGTAAGATAAAGGACTGGAATTACTATCCAAATGTCTGATCTTCTAGTCACTACTCTAAATATGAGATGGGATTCCTTGCCCCATAAGGAATAAGCTTGAATCACAGCAAACGCATGTGGAATTCTATAATAATTTGGAAATGTGGTTACACTGACCTTGCTGAGAGGTTAGTGGTTTTTGACAGCTCTCTTGGTAAGAACTAATACAAATAAGAAAGCCCACACACTTGGACATTTAATTAACATCTTTCTTCCTATTTTGTCCAAGATTCAAAGAACCAAAGTTACTTTTTCACGTGTCTGCGGGATATCTGCAGGCTGTTTATTTTTTGCAATCCAAAAAAGTAACTTTCTTCTAGTTTTTGGAGCACCATTCCTTCACATAGCAGCACCAGGGATCACAAGATTTCTGGGAGTGATAGGCCAACAAATACCTTTTTCATGCTCTAAAAATAACGGTACAGTTCTGAGGACCAAGATCCAAGAAGGCTCTACACTTGTGTCTCCAGATCACCTGCACTGCACTATATCAGCCACTTTTGAATCTGAGTCTTTCAATAGCAGAGCCACAATGTGATAGATGGAGACATAATCTGCTGTTCAAAGGGGACAAAAGTCACTTATTTCATTCAACATCCTTAATCTATTGAACAGTTCTTCCCACCAATCTCAATGTTGCATAGGCTATAGTTAGTCTTCCATGGTAGCAAACACTCAGGGGAGACTAGAGATGTGAGCAGGGGCTGTAAACCTACCCTGAGATATGGATTTCTGCTGTTCATATAGTTCTCTTCAAATAGTTTGCCACCTAAGATAACTGCCCTCTGCATTGGGGGGGGGAGAGGTAAAACAGCTGGGAGTTAGTACATATCATTGCCAGTGGCCTGTTACAGAGAGGAAATCTTCTATGGAAGAGGGCAAAGGCATAATATGAAAAGATTTATTTATTTATTCATTCATTCATTCATTCATTTGTTCATTTATACCCCTGCCTCCTGGTGTAAACACCACCCAGGGCGGCCAACAACAGAGGAAAATACAATACACAAAACAGTTAAAACATTAATAGTAAAAACATACCTAAAATCCCAAGCTAAAATCAAAGTTAAAATGCATAAAACTAATAATTATCATTAAAAACTACCCTCACCCTCCCTCCACTCACATTAAAACAGGATACCCAGGACAAGCAAGAACCCTCACGCAGGTTAGAGAAGCCAGTGGGAATGAGTAGTGGAGTCAAGCAAGCCCCACACCTGCTGGCATAGCCAGGTGTTAAGCATTTTTCTAAAAGGGAGTAATTCTGACTGGAGACGCAGTTCTGGTGGTAGGAGGTTCCACAGGACTGGGGCAGACACAGAGAAGGCTCTCTTCATGGTCCCAGTAAGATGTACTTCTTTCGCTGATAGGACCATCACTGAGCCCCTCCTGTCTGCCCTTGTAGGATGGGCTGAATACCTTGGGGTGATGCGGTCTCTTAATGAAGGGCTTTAAAGGTCAAAACCAGCAGCTTGAATTGCACCCGGAGACACACTGGCAAACAGTGCAACTCCCGAAGCAGTGGCGAAGCACGGGCATTTGGGACCAGCTGAAGCCTCTGAATGGTCATCAAGGGCAGCCCCATGAAGAGCGCATTATAATAATCAAATCTGGAGGTGACCAGAGCATGAGTGACCACGAGCAAGGAGTCCCGGTCCAGTAGCGGGCGCTACTGGTAAATGGCATGAAGCTGTGCAAAGGCCCTCCTAGCCATGGCTGCCACCTGCTCTTCAAGCAGTAGCCGCAAGTCTAGGAGGAACCCCAGGTTACGCACCGGGTCTGTCTGAGGCAGTGATGCCCCATCCAGAACCAAAGATGGTAGCTCCCTGGATAACACTGAACCCCGAACCCACAGCCACTCAGTCTTGCCAGGATTCAGCTGAAGCCCATTGTCCCCCATCCAGGAATATAACATGGTAATTCAGATTACTGCAGCAATATTAACCATTTAATGGTACTATATTTTATGTAGTATAGGTACGGGGCCATGCTGCAAGGCCATTGTCCCCCATCCAGGAATTTAACATGGTAATTCAGAGTACTGCAGCAATATTAACCATTTAATGGTACTATATTTTATGTAGTATAGGTACGGGGCCATGCTGCAAGGCGAAAGGCAGATGAAAGGACACAGCATTACATTCTCAGGACAGTATTCATGGCTGATCACCATGAGACTTGCCAATATTCAGATTTGGATATGGCAGAACAAGAATAATAATAATAGGTAAGGTAAAGGTAAAGGTCACTCTTGCTTGAAAGCTAGTTGTATCCAACTCTAGGGTGTGGTGCTCATCTCTGTTTACAGCCAGTGCTGTCTGCATCTGCAGATGTTTCTGTGTTCATGTGGAAGGCATGACTAGATACCACTGTTACCTTCACACTGAAGTGGTACCTATTTATCTACCATATTTGCCAGCATATAAGACACATTGGAGTATAACACACAACCTCTTTTTAATATACAGTTTTAAGGGAAAAAATAATTTTCTACATTTTTCATGAATTTCCAAAATTAACTCCATGAGCTGGGAAGGGTGGGATGGGGGAGGGAGAAGGATCCTTTAAGCCCTTTTCCACCCCCATGCCACCACCAACTGGGGAGAGTGGGATGGAGGGGGTAAAGAAGGATATTTTAAGCCTGTTTCCACGACCCCATCCCACAACCATCGGGAAGAGTTGGATGGAGGGAGTAAAGAAGGATCCTTTAAGCCCATTTCCACCCCATCCCACAACCACTAACTGTCAGGAGGCTGGGATCGGCCTGCAAGAGAGCTCCTTTGTGGTCAGTGGCTGGGATACTAGTGGTTAGCTGCAGCTGGCAAACTGCACCAGTGGGGGAAGGTGGCTTTCAAAATAGCCCTTACCTATCTCCAGCCACTGATCCTCTCTAGCCGCCAATTGCACCAGCGGGGGCAGGGGCTGTTACCGGCATATAAGATGCGCTCCATTTTTCCTGTGTATTTTAAGAGGGGTGAGTGCATTTTATATGCCAGCAAATATGGTGCTTGCAATTTCTTGCTTTTGAACTCCTAGGCATGCAGGAGCTGGGAGAGAGACAGCAACTCACTCTGTCATGCATATAAGTACAAATAACCTACCTGTATTCCATCAATTTATATTATTCACTGATTATGTATTGCTTTGAACTGAAGACAACATACAAGGCTATCTCCTCCTGCCACCTCCCCCCAGCTTCACCCTCACAACAGCACTGAGAGGTCAGGCTGGGAGAGAGTGCCAGGTCCAAAGTCCCCAGCTTCTTGGCTTAATTTGATCTTGCATAGGTATCTCTCAACCCTTAATCTAGCACTCAAATCTCTACCACTGTTGAGTCCGGTGCTTAAGAAGTATTCTGACCAGCAGGATCGGGTCAAACACAGTGATTTATTATTCAACTCATAATACCAGACTGGGAAACATGTACAAGGTGGACAGCTTATATACAGTGAGAATGGCAGTTACACAGGTTGATACATTTCGGCGGACTTCCGAGGAAGTGGGAAAGTTTGTATTGATGAATCAGTTATTTTGACAGACATTTGAAAATGGCGCCTTTGCAAAAGGCACACAATAGCGCCGTAGACTTTATGGCACTCAAGCGTTTATAGCAAACACACTTGGACACAACATTCCTTCCCCTAGCGAGAAACCCACTCCAGCCATCTTTTTGGTGGACCACAGGTCCATTTAGGGGTAAGGATCAACCAGGAGCTATGGAATAGTGGGCTGGCTTGCTGGACTGCCTAGGCAAGCTAGGTCTTTGAGGGCTGTCCCCTGTACTGGGGATTGCTTCTGCAACTGTACCCATAGAGCGAGGGCCAACCTCTACTGCAGACTCAGTTGCAGTCTGTTCTTGGGAACTATCCTGGGATGGAGGTGCCTGTAAAAGGTTTCCTGGCAGTGGCTGAGTGAACAGCTCTTCCTCCAGGTTGAAATCAGGAAGGTGACTTCCATTTATTGAAGGCTCTGGCACTGGAGGCTGGTGTGCCTCTGTCTCTGTGGTGGCGTTGTTTCCCCGAACTCGGGAATGCATCTGATCTGCGTGTCTCCTCCAAATTAACCCGTTGTCCATGAGGACTTTGTATGACAATGGCCCTGTTTGCTCAAGGACCTCTCCCACCATCCACTGGGAACCTGGTGCATAGTTGCGGCAATGAACAGCCTGCCCCACCTTGAAGCATTTAGTATTACTGGCATCTATGTTGAAACCTCTGTCCTCAACACGTAGTGGGTCTAGATGGTCAAGGACTGTAGGCAGACACCTTTTCATTAAAAGGTCCAAGGGTGAAGACCCTGAAGCAAGGGGGGGGTAACCCTGTATACAATCAAATACTGACAAAGCTGCAGCTCTAAATTCCCTGTGCCCATACACTTTAGAATCTCCTTTATGGAGCGAACCATTCTCTCGACTTGCCCATTTGTGGCAGGATGAAATGGGGCAGCAGTGATATGCCTTACGCCGTTGCGGCTAAAGAAATCCTGGAATCCAGCCGACATGAATATTAACGCGTTGAGACAACAATGTTGGCAACCCAAAAGTACAGAATACCCTTCTCAGTTTACGAATTGTAATAGCAGACAAAGTCCCTGAGATGGGAATTACCTCTAACTATTTAGTATAAAAATCAACAATAAGCAGGAAGGTGGCCCCCTTGAATGGGCCAGCGAAATCAATATGGACTCGCGACCAGGGACCCTTCGCAGTATCCCACTCCCTGGTGGGCTGGTGGGTTTCCTTCAGCCTGGAGGACTGGCACTCTCTACAGCGGCCAACCCAGGCCTCGATATCTAAGTCGAGCCTGGGCCACCGTAGAGTTTACAGTGCTCAAACATTTACAACAAATATGCTTGGACACAACAACCACTATACTGGTACTTGAATTTCACCATGCCCCAACTTCCTATTTCTCCACAACACCACATGCAGATATGCCCCCTCCTCTTTATAAGAGCATATTACAAATAACCACATGGGATACTTCTTATTTATTTATTTATTTATTTATTTATTTTATTTGTATACCGCTTTCCTCATACTGTGGATGACCCAAAGTGGTTCACAATATACAAAAACATACAACAATACAACATCATAATAAGACAAGGCAAAAATACAATTTTACAGTAAAAAAATCCAAGGTTACATAGCAGCAAACAGTATTACAGCAATACAAAAAATACACAACTAGAATTAAATATACAATCAATGCAAAAAGACTAGTCTATAAACAACAGCATCCTAAAATATACCACAAAAATTCCAACTAACAAAGTAGCACAGCATCAATATGTATTACAAAATTCAATATACAAATAATCAAAAAAATTCAGCACAATTATCACAATCCCATAAAGGTTCTATTCAAATAGTTTTAGCTTGGAAAAGTAGAAGCTTCCCACCCCTGCCAATGGCACAGAGATAAAATGCTTTTGTGGTAAAAAGGGGTGGACTGATTAGAATTAGCCTTTGTCTCATGTGGTCAGCAGAAAAATGATTTCACCATCATATAATCAAAGCAAATAATGTGACGTTCGACCAGGAAATCCACTGTCTTAGCTTCAACTCTTTTAGATGACCTTGGGCCAGTCATTCTGTCTCTCTCAACTTAAATTTCTTTAAAGGGATATTCAGAAGGCAAAATATATTTGTGTGTGTGCATTGGGGGGCGGGGGGGGAGGATATGTAGCACCATCCAGAGCTTCTTGGAAGAAAGCCTGGAGAAGTCTGCCATTATTAAATTAAGAGTAAAATAAACAGTACATGCTTAAAGCATGTAGAATTAAGCATGTCTGGGTTTGTTTTTTCAAAGTACTAGGCAAATGGTCTGTCACCTAATTAAAAATAAAAAAAATCTTAGATGATTAATGGCACGTATGTTAGTCAATTAATCAGTTGATTAAATCTGCATAAATTTGCAAATGAGGGGAAACAATAGTTCTAAAGCATAAAATGATCTTGTTTTTAGATCACATCCATGTGTTATATAGAGGAAGGCATACCTGCAATTTTAAAAGTACTCCCTGATTAAGCACAGGCTGCTTTCTAGCTGATCTGGAAGTCTTCAATCAATTAGTGTAACTGATTTCTACAACCAATTAACTGGCTAAATAATGCAGCCCTGAAAAGAAGTGAGGTTCTGTCTTCTTTCTCTACCTTCTTGTCCAAGGATTAGTTCTCCAGAAACATTATTCTGTGACACACATTTTTCATTAGGCCGGCCCAGCCATTGACAAAATGAGGCAGCTGTGGCAGGCAGGCAGTTCTGTGCTCATGTCCAGGAAGCAACATTTGTTAATCATTTTTATTATATGCTGTCAAATCAGTTATGACTTATGGTGAACATTTTCAGGATTTTCTATGTATAGAGCCATGATGGCGAACCTTGGCACTCCAGATGTTCTTGGACTTCAATTCCCAGAAGCCCAAGCCCCCATGAATCCGCGCGAATTGGTTTATTGCAATTCATCCAGCCTGTGCCACCCTCGACACTCCTGGAAGCGGAAGTAAAACGCGCCTGTATGGGTATGTTTTACTTCCACTTCCAGGAGCGACGAGGGCAGCACGGGCCGGATGAATTGCAGTAAACCCATTCGTGCAGATTCATGGGGGCTTGCGCTTCTGGGAATTGAAGTCCAAGAACATCTGGCATGCCAAGGTTCACCATCACAGGTATAGAGGATTCAGAAGTCGCTTACCATTCCTTTCTTCTGGGGGGTATCCTGGAGCTGCACAACTTGACTAAGGATCCACAGATTGGCACTTCTTCTGGAAGGCACAGTGAGAATCTACTGCCATTATTACAGTTTTGCTTTATTTTTTAAACTTCTGAGGAGACGCTTTTGTCAGATTTTCTGCTTCAGATTAGAAACTAAATTTGTTAGATTTACAAACTACACACTTCAATCAATCTTTATTACAGTGATAGACCAGTACAGAATAAATCACAGAAAAGAATTACGTCTAAAACACGAGTTAAAAGGCTTATGGTGTGGTAAATTATTTTATCTAAAATATGACGGCCTGTTTCCCTTCAAATTTCTGCGAATCTTTAACACCACTGTGCAGAATCGAACCACCGGTGCTGTGACTATATTCTGCTCATCTATAAACAGAAACTGAAGATAGTCCCTGTCTGAATGACCAGGAAACCCATTGATCAAAGGAAACATGAATTTGATTCTGGAATCCCAGTAAAAGGAACATCTAAGAAGGACATGACCAGTAGTTTCAACCTCTCTGGAGCTGCAAGGGCAAAGTCTTACAGCAAATGGTGTATTATTGAATTTGCCGTCTAAGCTGTGGGAAGCGCATGGCATCTTGCAAGCGACAAGGCTTTTTAGTGGCATGCAGCCACTAACTGACTGAAATATCTAGCAGGGTTAACTGTGTATCTCATAGAACCAGGCACCAGAAAGGATGGTGGTTGCCATAGATCCAATTGTCATTTTATATCCTCTACCCGTTGCCTCACCATTTTCTTTGTCTGGTTGTAGTCAAGCTTTAACAGTGAGAAAGGGGGGAAACCCATTTTATTAGGTTGGACTCAACATCCTTAATCCAGGAAGAAGCAAATTTATCTTATAAAATTAGGGGTGCCAGACCTTGGGGGAGTAGATTTAGTTTTATCCACAGATTTAATGTTGTTATGCAAATTCTTGATTGAAATTTAATCAGTCCTGTCTCCAGGCGCAGATGAGCATTAGAAACACAATGAGCCATATGTAGAATTGCTCTGATGAATTTAGACTGTACTCTTTCTAGGGGGACATAACAAAAATTTGGGCGAGCCAAGCTAAGACCCATAAAGTAACTGTGTTATCAATGCAACCCATGGAGCCTCCATTTCCCTCTGGAAGGAGAAAAACAGAAGACAGGAAGGGACTTATTTTGCAATGGACAACTCTTCACTTTCTGTCCTTCCTCTCTAGGAATAGCGACTCTGTGAAATTAACTTTTTATTTCCAGGATTTTTACATGTATTTTGTTGAACCGGCTGGGACTGCTACAACCCGGGAAAATCCTGGGAAATTGGGATATATGGCAACTCTAAGCAAAGGTCATAATCTTAGTTTTTTTGATAGTTTATTTCTAATTTATCTTTTGCACAATATTGGACCAAGGCTCCCATAGCTCTTCTGAGGCCTATTGGTGTCCTAGAGAAGTTTACTGCGTCATCAGCATAAAGGAGTAAGGCAATGCTGCACTCTGCTAATTTTGGAAGATTTTGTTTGTTTACTCAATTTACCATATGATTTATATAGAAATTGAAAAGAAAAGGCACCAAGATACAGCCAAGATACAGCCCTGTTTTACTTGTTTTAAAATGTTGTTGTTTTTATTGTTTTTTGTAAGCTGCCCAGAGTTGCCTCGGCGAGTGGGGCAGAGCTAGAAATCTAAATAAATAAATAAATACTCCTGTTTGTACTTCTACCAGCACTGATAGAGACTCTTGCCTGGTACATCTAACCTTAAGGGACATGTTAGTGTGCAAGGCACAGATTAAATGGAGAAGCTTGGGCTCTAGAGGCAGCTTCCAGCTTCTCTCATCTTAGGCATGGTAACGGAATCAACATGCTGGCGAAGGCTGTTGTGTCACAGGTCTTGGGTAGTCTATGACCCAATGGCTGAAATATGTTTGGGCAAAGTCTGTCTCCACAGCTAACATGATGTCATTAGCAGCAGCAAACTATGTCAGATTAAGGGCTTCTTTCCATGATTTAGGGGCACATGCATTTTTAATGTATCATGTGTAAGCTATAAAGGTCTGCAGATGTTTCCATAGTCATGTGGAAGGCATGACTATACAGCAGAGTGCACAGAATGCTGTTACCTTCCCACGGAAGTGGTACCTATTTATCTACTTCCAATTTTAATAATTATATTTTTATTACAGTACATTATAAAACACATAACAAAAAGTACATACTAAAACAAACATATCAATACATCAACATACCAATGCATCAAAAACCAAACCTAATCCCCTCCCCGTGCTGTACAAAAGTGAAATTTGCTTATATTATCTTTTAATATACCACTAATATGCTGTTATTCTACTATTTCTTTCCTCAAAATGTATACTCTTCCTGACGTGTCCTAACTCCATCCTTATTTGTCAAACCAAATATAATAAAGGGCTTCCATATTTCCCAAAATTTGTTCTTTGTTGTTATTCCTTTCTTTATCCTTAATTCTGTTGTTAATTTATTATTTAACACCAAGTGCCAAACATTTCTGTACCATCTGTCTCTACTTATTATGAACTTATTCTTCCATTCTGCAGCAATCAATTGCCTTGCCACCGATAACAATATAACTAAAAGCTCTTTCTTGTTAATATCCATCTTTATTTCCTCCACCTCCCCAAACAATGCCACTTTTGGGCTTAACCTAACTGTAACCTCTAAAATTTTCCCCAACTCCCCTTCTATCAATTTCCAAAATTTATATGCGAATTCGCATCCCCACCACATATGCAAATATGTGCCAACTTCTAATTTCTTGCTTTCAAACTGCTAGGTTGGCAGGAGCTAGAACAGAGATGGGATCTCACTCTGTCATGCAACACTTGGGGTTCAAACTGCTGACCTGCCAACATTCCAGTCTCCAAGTTCAGCATCTTAACCACTAAGCCCCAAAATTAGAAAAGGAAGCCTTTAATTAGCTGCCACCTGTCACTGCTGGTGACATAATTCCCACTGTGCAGATGGAGCTGGGCAACATGTCTACCTAGAAGTAAGCCTTCTTATGTTTAATGAGGCTTGCTCCTAGTTAAGTAGTTAAAGTTTTGGAGCATAACATTTGCAGCAGCACCAGGAGTGTGGGCTTGTGTTGGCACAACACTTTTCACTAGACTCAGTGAGATGCTGTCTCAGCAAAGTGGCTCACAGGACCTGGCTATAAAAAACTGAAATTTTACTAATAGATTATACCCTTGTACTTCCATCACTTATGTCTTTGTGCTCTGTCTTCATTGCCTGTTGTTAAATGATTGATAAAGATTGTTAAATAGTGCAAACTCTCTATATGCCTTGGTGTAATGAGGCCTGTCAAACATGAGACACAGTTCTCATCATGATATTAAAATTAAATGCAGCATTTTTAAAATTTCTGACATAAATAAAGAAGTTATTTATCTGGACCAATGCTTTTTCTATAAGCTCAGTGTTCTGTGTAAGTCACTGTCATTGTGCATATTTTATTTTGTGACAGTATGGTCATTTTTCTTCTTTTTGTGTGCCAAACTTGCTATCATCAATCCAAACATTGTCAATAAAGTTTAAGGTGAGTTTTTCTCCCTTCTTTCCTGTTCAAGATTCAGGATTTCCCCAGCTGTTTTGAAAGTTGTTACAAAGACAGGGCCACGTGGCTGCTTTATACAGTACCACTCTAATACCCTGCTTAGGATTTTGAATCACATCTACAGTATTGGCTTTTTTGAGTTAGCTTCATTTGGCCCTGCTTCACATGCAGCTAGGGACTGCAGTGGCTTAAGTAGCTAAGACACAGACTGGAAGGTGGCGGGCCATGGCTCTCGTGACTCCCAATGACTCTACAATGGCAATGCCACCACCCCTCCCCTTACCTCTTGGCTGGTGCCAAATACCGAACCCAGCTGGACACAATTCTTATAGAGGAAGGCCATCCTCTGGTATCAGCCAGGTTTCAGTGATGCATGGCAGGTCGGCCCACTCCCCCAAGATAGAGTCTAAGAGCAGGGGGGCCTTATTACAAACTGACCTGGCATTCACCAGCAGCAGCCTAAGGGAGGGGACACTCTGGATTAGCTGCTCAGGAACCAGAGATGTAGCCAGGGGGCTGGAACTGGGGACAGATACTAAACATCAGTCCCATGTTCCCCAAGTGTGGCCTGCCCCTTGGCTCCCACAGTATCGCCCCATGCCCGTCACTACACCAATTAGGGCCCCAGGAACCCCTCTGCCTGCTCCAGACAGAGTGCTGTTCCCTCTACCTGACTGGCAAGGCCACCTCTCACTCACTTATGTTGGCAGAACTCTCTCCTGTCAACAGGAAACTGCCAGGAGGGAGATCTTCTAGTAGAATTGATCTGCTGGCTAAAGTCTTCCAGCAGGGAGCTGAAAACAGGGCAGAGAAAAAGGGAAGAGTGTGTGCCAGATCCAAACCTCACGCAGACCAAACACAAACCTAAAATCTTGACAAGGAGAGGTAGGCCTGCATCACAAGACTGGGTGTTTAAGATAGCGCTCTCAAAGGGAGACATGTTACACCACTGCAATAAATGTGTTTCCCAAGTCAGCAATCTGTTGCAAAAAAAAGTGTGAGAGCTGAACCATAAGGACATCTGATCACAAAAGAATAGACACCTTTGACCTGTGGTGATGGAGAAGACTCTTAAGAGTCCCCTGGAATGCAGAGATCAAATCAGTCAATCCTAAAGGAAATCAACCCTGACTGCTCCTTGGAAGGACAAATACTGAAGCTGAAGCTCAAGTACTTTGGCCACCAAATGAGAAGAGAGGACTCACTGGAGAAGGCCCTGATGCTAGGAAAGATCGAAGGAAAAAGGAAAAGGGGGTGGCAGAGGATGAGATGTCTAGATGGAATCATTGATGCAGTAGGCATAGATATGTGCAGGCTACATAGGATGGCAGATGACAAAGGAGTCTGGTGTGTGGTGGTCCATGGGGTCGCAAAGGGTCGGACTTGACTGTGCGACTGAACAACAACAACAAAAGCAATTTATCTGGCTTCAAAATAAAACATAATAGCTTTTCTATTTTATTTGATCTAATGAAAACCTTTTGCCTTGAGTCAGGTTGGCTGTATTTATTTCTATATTGGGTGGTTTATATATTTTAAGAAAATAACAAATGGTGCTTTGAAAAAAACCATTATAGTAACTGGTTATTATAGGATTGCTCTGGAAACAGTGTGAAGGAGAGCAGGATTCTGTTGTGTTCTCAAACACTGTACCCTTATACAATGTATCTATTCATGTGTAACCAATGTATCCTTCTACTTGTAACATGATAACCATCAGCTGCATCACTGTAACCCTAATAGGACGCGAGCTAGTGACCACCAGATGGCAATAGCGAGCGTCCAAGCTCATTGGTCCAAACTCACCTAAAAACAACAGTGCGGGAAGATTCCCGCCATCACCTTCACCTGGACAAGAAGGGCGTGACCTACAATGACATCACGCGGACAGTAGCCAATAGACTGTCAAGGAGCCACATTCAAATGTATAGCCACTGTATATATTGAGCTGTTCGTCCGCCATTACCTCATGTTCCCTCTGACCAGCATGTAATAAAGTTGTGTTAAGCCAGCTCTTCGGCTGTCCTGGTGTCTTTGGTCCCATACACTAAATTGGCGACGAAGGTGGGATGATGGCTGCCCACGGGACCAAGACATACGCCGGTTTCGACATCAAGAAACCGCAAGATTGGGAGCTCTTCGAAATGGACTTCCAAGGCGCGCTGGTGGAGTTCGAGGTGACGGACGAGGCGAAGAAAAGAGCCATCCTCACCAGAATGCTCGGGCACGATGGCAAGAGGGTATTGATTGACCTCATCGCACCCAAAAATGCGGCTGAATTCAAGGCCAAGGAGCTCCTGAAGGTGTTGCGAGACCATTTCCGGCCCTCGGTGGCGATGTTTCCCGCTCGGAGCGCGTTTTGGAGGCGAGTCCAAGCGCCTGAAGAGTCGGTCGCCGCTTTCGTAGTGGCCCTGCGTCTGGCTGCTGGCCCGTGCAAATGGGAGAACTTGGAACTCACCCTCAGGGACTGCATGCTATGCGGCCTGAAGGACGCCGAGATTCAGCGCACGCTGATGAATCAGGAGCCGCCCCCCACGTTGCAGGAGGTCCTGAAAGCGGCACAGGCCGCGGAAGCCACGAAGGCCGGGGTGCAAGAGCTCCAGGACTGGCGACCGAAGGCCGACAAAACAGAGAGTTCGGTGCACGCAGCCCGGCGAATTTCAAAATCGTCCGCCGAAAGCAGCGACGACAAGGATGTCCGGAGGGTCCGGAAGGAGGGCCGGCGTTGCGACGGCTGCGGGGCGGCTCACGACTGTGCCAGGTGTCCGTTCAGAAAAGCCGAGTGCCACAACTGCGGGCGACGCGGGCACATCGCCAAAGTCTGCAGACAACGACGCAAGGACCGGAGGAGCTCGCCCGACCGCTCAGCAAGGCCAGATCGCTCGTCGAGACAAAAGGATGGCGCTTGGCCCACGAGGAAGCAGGACGGCATGGGCCGCATCTCCGACGACAGCGACGACGACGCTCCAGTTTTCAGCGTGTCCTTGGGACACCCCCGTTACTTTGTTGAGGTACTGGTGCAAGGGGCCCCTGTTAGGATGGAGATCGACTCTGGCTCCTCATATTCCCTCATTTCCCAGAGGGAGTTTTTGAGAATTGCCCCCCCGCGTACGGCCCAAGCTCAAAGCGTTGAGGTCCACGCTTCGGGACGTGCAAGGGAACAGTATCCCGGTGTTGGGGGTTGGGAAATTCCAGGTCCAGTATAAGCGGCACGCCGCGGAACTCCCCCTAGTCGTTCTCAAGGGGGGTAATTGCAGCCTCCTCGGGACTCAATGGTTCCAGCCCCTGGGTCTGTTCATTGGGGAGGTGCACGCCGTTGGGACTGACCCTATACAGAGGGTGTGCGACGCGCACCCTGAAGTCTTCAAAAAGGGACTTGGGAAATTCAATGGACCCCCAGTAACTTTCGACCTGGACCCGGAGGTCCGCCCAATAAGACTCAAGCCGCGCAGAGTGCCTTTTGCACTAAAGGACAAAATAGAGGCGGAACTGGACAAACTAGTGGGCCAGGGGATTCTTGTTCCTGTTGATTCTGCGGAGTGGGAAACTCCAATTGTCACGGCATTGAAGGCAAATGGGGAGGTTCGCATTTGCGCCGATTATAAGTGCACTATTAATAAGGCAATCCGCCCTAATGCGTATCCGGTGCCGGTGGTCAGCCATTTGCTAGCCAGGTTACATGGGGGAAAGTGTTTTGCTAAGCTCGACCTGGCACAGGCCTATCAGCAACTCATGGTAACCCCTGCCACAGCTGCTGCACAGACCATAGTCACGCATAAGGGGGCATTCCAGGTGACGCGCCTCCAATTCGGCGTGAACTCGGCGCCTGGAATTTTCCAGTCGCTCGTGGAACGCCTCCTCAAAGGGCTGGATGGCGTTTTGCCATATTTTGATGATGTTTTGATAACGGGGGGAGTGAGGTTGAGTTGGCTGAAAGGCTAAAGAAGGTCCTGGAGGCATTCGAACAGGCGGGGTTGAGGTTGCGAAAAGACAAATGCGTCTTCTTCGCAAAGGAGGTTGAGTTCTTAGGGTTCCGAGTAACACCCGAGGGGATCAAACCGTCCAAATCCAAGGTGGCTGCCATCAAGAAAGCCCCTCGCCCCACCTCCAAGCCCGAGTTGCAGTCGTTCCTAGGGCTCTTAAATTTCTACCACTCCTTCCTTCCTCGGAAGGCTGCGGTGGCTGAGCCGCTTCACAAGTTGCTCAAGAAAGATGCGGCATGGAAGTGGGGCGATGACCAGGAGAGGGCATTCACGGAACTGAAACAACTCCTGGCGTCTGACGCCATTCTGACCCATTTCAACCCCAAACGGCCGGTGGTACTAATCTGTGATGCATCCCCGGTGGGGGTGGGGGCAGTGTTATGCCACGTGTTGGAAAACGGGAGGGAGGCCCCAATAGCGTTTTACTCCAGGTCCCTGTCCCAAGCGGAGAGGAATTACGGCCAGACAGACAGGGAAGCGCTGGCGATAATTGCAGGGACCAAAAAATTTCACGATTTTCTATATGGCTGCCCCTTCACCATCGTGACCGACCACAAGCCCCTACTAGGCATTTTCACCGCAGATAAGCCCACGCCACAGATCCTGTCCCTGAGGATGCTCAGGTGGGCCATTTTTCTCAACGCCTACCAGCACGCGTTGGTGTACTGGCCCGGGAGAGAGATCAGCCATGCGGACGCCCTGTCGAGGTCCCCCCTCCCCCAGACACACAGCCACGTGGGCGAGGAGGAGCCGGACCGCTAGGTGCTCATGATTGAAGTATTAGATTCGCCCCCCATAGTACCCACCGATATCGCTAAAGCGACAAGCAGAGATAGGACGTTGGCGGCGGTTAGCTCCTGGGTACAGAAAGGGTGGCCAGCGTCTTCCCCAGCGGAAGAATTCGCCCCATTTTTCAGGAAAAAGTTGGAGCTGTCCCTAGAGAGGGGGTGTCTCTTGTGGGGGCAGCGGGTGGTGATTCCCACATCCCTTCGGCCGCGGGTGCTTAAACTGCTGCACGTCAGCCACCCCAGAATTGTGCGCTCCAAAGCGCTGGCCCGGAGCTACTTTTGGTGGCCCCAGTTAGACGCCGACATCGAGCACATGGTCGGCACTTGTGAGAGTTGCCAATGCTCCAGACCAGAGGAGGCCCGTCTTCCCCACAGGGAGTGGGACGCGGCTAAGGGGCCGTGGTCCCGGATACACATAGATTTCGCGGGCCCGTTCCGAGGAACTCTGTTTCTCCTTGTTGTGGACGCTTTCTCCAAGTGGTTGGAGGTCATCCCAGTCACGAGAACCTCCTCGGCCGCGACAATAAAGCATTTGCGGAGAATTTTTTCTACGTTCGGCATACCCGACACCCTAATTAGCGATAACGCTAGTTGCTTCACGTCAGCTGAGTTCAGGGCATTCACAGAGATTAACGCCATCCGGCACATCACCTCCGCCCCTTTCCATCCGGCCACCAATGGCCAAGTGGAGCGCCTTGTACGCACCACGAAGGACACACTGCGGCGCATGGGCCCCGGGGATCTCAACCTGCAAGTGTGTCAGTTTCTGCTAGGGTACAGGGTGACCCCGTTGGCATCAGGATACTCCCCCGCGGAGCTCTTAATGCGCAGGAAACTGGCCACCATTCTCACTAGACTAGACCCCACGAGAGTAGAAGACAAGGGGAGGAACATCGAGCTAGAGGTCACAAAGAGTTTCAGCATAGGCGCCCCCGTGCATTGCAGGAACTACGCCAGCGCAGGGCCAGCCTGGGTGCCGGGGGTGGTCGTGGAGCAGACCGGTCCCATGTCGTACCGCATGGAGACCAACACAGGTCTACTCTGGCGGCGGCACGTGGACCAGCTACGGAACCGGGTCCCGGGAAAGCAGGGCGCTGAAAGCGCAGAGCCGAATTCAGCGTTAGGGTTCTCCCCCACCCATTTAGCCCAAGGGGGAGGAGAGGGGGGCACAGAGTCCCCACCAAGGGGGGAGGAGAAGGAATTTGTCCTCGTAGATATCCCGCGGGATCCCCCAGCAGAGTTTGATTTTGAGTTTCAGAGCCGGGGGGGTTTTCAGAGTGGTCCCCCACCCATCCAAGCGAGAAGAGGGGCTTTACGTTAGCCCCTAGTGCCCCCGGTCTGCCCACAATGGAGTTTGTCCGTTCCCCTAAAGCTGCAAAACCGCAGCAAGCCTCTAACAAGTCTCCCTCTCCCATTACAGGACAAGGGACCGGGGAACACGGAAGCGGTAGCGCCCCCAGGGCGGACCAGGCCACATCGCGGCCCAAACGCAATTGCAATAAGCCATCTTGGCTGAGAGACTTCGTCTCATCCTAGGGGGGAGGGATGTTGTGTTCTCAAACACTGTACCCTTATACAATGTACCTATTCATGTGTAACCAATGTATCCTTCTACTTGTAACATGATAACCATCAGCTGCATCACTGTAACCCTAATAGGACGCGAGCTAGTGACCACCAGATGGCAATAGCGAGCGTCCAAGCTCATTGGTCCAAACTCACCTAAAAACAACAGCGCGGGAAGATTCCCGCCATCACCTTCACCTGGACAAGAAGGGCGTGACCTACAATGACGTCACGCGGACAGTAGCCAATAGACTGTCAAGGAGCCACATTCAAATGTATAGCCACTGTATATATTGAGCTGTTCGTCCGCCATTACCTCATGTTCCCTCTGACCAGCATGTAATAAAGTTGTGTTAAGCCAGCTCTTCGGCTGTCCTGGTGTCTTTGGTCCCATACACTAAAGATTCACAGAGCAGTCTTAACTTTAAACTAGAACTGTAATTAGAAGAATCTATAAACATTTATCACATTAGGAATGGCTTGTTTGGTAAGTTTAAACAAAAACTGCAAAGTCACTTACATGTCCTTTGTTGAAACAGACTTCGTAACTGTGACTTATTCAAGAAAGTGATTAATTTACTTGACTGAGTGAAGAACACCAGGAGAGTTTCATGGTGCTGTTAAGTGTTGTCTTTATTGATTATTATACACAGGCACATTCCTTTAAAAAGGAAATGTGGAGGGGTTTTTTTAGCTTTCAGTAAAAAATATCAAATCAGTTTGCTTTTTTTTTTTTTTTTTGGGGGGGGGGGACTTAGTAAAAATTCTCCAGCATTTTCATCATCACAGATAAAGTGAAGAGCTAGGCTATTTTTTGATGTAGTCTCCATGAACATCTTGCTTTTGACAACAGTTTCTAGAATTGCCTTGGCCAACACGGTTCTGTCCGCATTTTCTGGGCACTTCTTACTACATAAGAAAAATAGCCATCAAACCTTCGTTCATCTCTGGACAGCTAGACAGAGGACTAACAATGTAATTGAAACTGTCACTGGGTGAAATTTAAGTCTCAGTCAGTCAGGAGAACACAGCTGCCTCCTTCCAAAGGCTTGCAGCTGCATTTCCATATAGGGGAAATAGGGGCTATTTTCCAGTCTGGCCAGGTTATCCTGCTATGATACAGTGATACCTCATACAACGTCCAAACTTGGTTCCTCAAGTTTGGGCTTTATACGGATTTTGACTTTGTATGAGGAATGCAAAATCCTAGCCGCAATGCCTCATACAACGTCCAAATCTTTGCCACGATGCCTCGTACAACGTTGTTTCCATAGAGATACATTGTACTGTAACAGCACAGACTTCAGGGCAAAGTCAAGGAAACAGACAGGAAACTGACAGAACTTTAAGAAATCATTGTCTAAAGGCTAAATGCATTACAAAAACATGCCAAACAACCCTAATTGTCCAAGAACCTGAAGAATGCTGCCAAAATCCCAGGAATGCTTCTAAACAATCTGATGAAAAAATTCAAAAAAATGCTTCTAAACAATCTGATGAAAAAATTCAAAAAAATACAAAATTATGCTCAAAACCATTCCTAAACACTCTTTGCCTCATGCAAAACCCACAAGAGCAATGCACGCATGTGTCCTGCCTTTTATACTGCCCAGGCACAATGCAACCTGGGGAAAACCCCAATGCCTCATACAAAGTCGCAGTGACTTTGTAGGAGGCAACTTTTTTCAAGGAATTAGGCGATGTTGTGTGAATTTTATGTTGTATGAAGTGGACTTTGTATGAGGTATTACTGTAATAGAATAGACCATACTGCCCGCAACCCAACACCAAGTGTTAGGCAGTGGTTAACTAACCTGACAACACTGAGGACAGATGGCCTTGGAATCCAAAGTCCACAAGGAAGGGTGATGGTCCACAAGTAGATTAGATCCCACTTGAATCCATCTTGATGGAACTCAGCAGCTGGGGCTGATGAGGACTTTGCATGCCAAAAGGGCTCAGAACCAGAAAGTGACTTGTGGAACTGGATCAGTGGTACGGATGTCATGCTGCAATGAGGAAGGCAGATGAAAGGCCACTGCATTATATTCTCAGGACAATCTTCATGACTGATCGCCATGATGATCACCTAGATTCGGATTTGGATATGTGTTATGTATGTTAACTGTGTTTTCTGACAGGAGCGGAATGTATCTTTTCTCATGTATCTTTTCTTATGCAAATAAGTGGATCGGAAAATGTGCACACTCTGTTAGCCAATGGACTTGTTGTATTATTGTTACTGTCACTGTTTATAGGAGCGGAATGTATCTTTTCTCATGTATCTATTTTTATGCAAATAAGTGGATCAAAAATGTGCACACTCTGTTAGCCAATGGGCTTGTTGTATTATTGTTACTGTTTATAGTGTATATAAGTCCAAGTTTTGCCCCATCCAAACTATGTTCAAATCCTACTAATAAAGAGCTGAATTTCACTACTTCATTCGTCTGCTTCTTCATTCCTTGAACACAAAAATATGACAGGAAGAGGAGGAGCTATTTCTTTTCTTCCACATCTCACTTGCCTGGAGATGGGAGGTCCACTGTACGCTGAACATACTTGTTCCACATAAGGAAGGGAGACAGATAGTTTCAACGTAGCATTTTGTGCTCTGCTCCTTGTACTGGTGATGAAAGAATTACCAGCATCTCCTTGGGCATTTTAAAACTCATTATACCATTTAAAACTGATCTTGGACATTTTAAAACTCATTATACCATTTAAAACTGATCTTGGACATTTTAAAACTCATGATACCATTTCTCATCATTACAGAAGATGGAGTCCTTCTCCCTCTGAAACATACCTAGTTTATTAACTCTACATTTTCTTTTGCTTCAGTATGGTGTTGTAAACCATCACATTTAGGTTGCATTTTTTCAGAGTAGAATGAGTTGGAATGGGTCATTTTAGGCAAGCATCATAAAATGTTTTGGAAAAATGTTTAATCTTTAGTGAGAGATGATATCATTGAACATATTTGCTCTGATAATTATTTATTTATTTATTTTACTTATACAAGAATTTATTCTCAGAATGAACTGCTTTTATGATGTTCCACCTCTGCAATTCTAAGATTAAGATTATGATTGTTGTGGATGTTGTTGTTGTTGTGGCTGTTGTTGTTGTTGTTGATGATGATGATGATGATGTTGCTGTTGTTGTTGTTGTTGATGGTGATGATGATGATGATGAAGGGAAAGCTAAAAAATGAAAAATCTTCATGAGTCTGTAAGATTTATGTATCTTTTGAGCAAGTTACATTAAAGTAAATACAATGGATCCACAACAAAATAAATCTCAGTCAACTAATTCTCTTATAAACATTCTCTCTCACTCTCTCGATCAAAGTTTAAATCAGTCTGTAAACCTTCACTTCAAAAATAAAATAAAAATCAGTATGAAACCAACAATGTTTCTTTTTGCAAATATCAGCTACTCTTATTTTTAAAAGGATTTGTTGTTCTGTGCTTTCGTGTAGGCAGTAAAAATGAATGATATGTCTTAATAGCAGGAGTGATAAACTATCCTTTTGCTGCTTTTCCCATAGTGCCTATTTCAGATTTATAAACTAGGTAAACAGTGTGATATAAAGCAGTCTATTCTCCTGAGCCAACAGTTCATCATACCATCAAAGAATTAAGGCCACTCATCACTTTCCACAACTGAGATTAGAAGTACAGAACAAATGTAAAATTGTGTCAGATTGAAATCAGCCAGCTCAACTCTTTTACTTTGTGTGTGTGGGTGAATTTTGTGATGATTCTGTGGTCAGCTACTTGTAATAGGAGTTCGATTCCCGGATAGTGCATGACGGAGTCAGCTCGTCAGCTCTGTCCCAGCTCCTTCTCAAAGGTGTACACAGCAGATATTTGAACTGGAGCTTTGAAACACCACTGCTTGGGTCCTGGCCTTGGACCTAAAAGTCAGTGAGATATCATCATTGTCATTGTCATCGTCATGATTAGTAGTAGCAGTAGCACATACTATCCACCAGATGTTCAGACTGGACTTTTAGAACCCCACTTCTCAGGCCCTAGCTCTGGAAATAAGTCAGTGAGGCAGTAATCATCATCATCATCATCATCATCATCATCATCATCATCACCACCACCACCACCACCACCACCACCACCACATTGCCTATACCCCCCCCCCATGACATTTCAGGAAATATAGGGTTGACAGGCTGGCAACTCTTTTGTGGGTCCTATCATTCTAATTTGTATTTCTCATCCCTCCTACTACAACAGTGTATCCACAGCTTTTTCCAGCACTAGGTGGTGTATGGGGTGGGGGTGGGGGGTAGAATAAATGGCTATGACTATTGCTGTATATGAGCATCTGCATCTGCTTGTGGAGTGTGAATATTTTCCAACCAAACATACAAAGCATCATGTGGTTCTATGCAACTTTAGAAGACAGCCCCTGCTATAATAACGTTCAGGAAAGCAAAGGACATTGCATGCGCACCCCCCAAAGAAAGACTCAGACACCGGTATATGGATAAAGGCATCAGGCCTTTATTGAATAATGCCCTAGTCCGAATTATAACTTTCAATTGGTGTAATCATCCAACTGTAATTCTTTAAGGCAAGCAGGCCGCAGTAACACTGGTAAGGTTCCTCCCAAAATGCCAATGGCAATTGGCTACATGTAACTATTTGTATCAATTTGTTTGTTGACACAAACAAATTGTTGACCGTAGTCAATAAACTATCTACTGACCCCACCCTATGATGTGTATCCGTTAATTATCAAGGTGATGCAGGCTGTGAAGCTCCTGCCATCACCCCTTGCCTGGTTCGCCCTTGACCGGCCAAACCTATTTCCCCTGTACCTGTCTACGTGTTGGCCAGTCAATAGCGAACCTGCCAGATACCTATGGGTCATAAATCTTTACCTTACCAGTGCTACCCGCCACATGGGGAGGCGTCCATGATGACTCACCGCCCACCCCAGACCGTCAGCTCGGTCACCAGGCCTGCTTGCATATCCTCAAGAAAGAGGTTCATACCTCTGGCCGACAAGTGGATCCCATCTCCTGCATAGAGATCATAATCCTGCAAGCCAATCCTAGGGTGCCGGATGGCTGTCCCTAAGCCCTTGTCTGCTAGGAACCGGGCAACAGCCCTGTTTACTGACCAGCAAGCTCGGTCAAGGGCGCAGAGGTCAATGCCTCCCATGTAAGTATGTCGCGGCACAATGTCCGACCATAGCAGCCGTGTGGACGGCCATACATAATGTAAATAGGCTAGGTCACTGCAAATCATGATTTTTAAAGAAAGGCCAGTGACCTGGGTGAGGTCATTGCCACCGAGGTGCAGGACAAGGACATCAGGCGGTCCAGCATCCCTGATGGAAAACAGGAATGGCAACAGTTTCCGCCATCTCATACCATGCTTACCGTACCATCGCATACGTGCGGCTGCACGTAGCCCGAGATGGGGTCCCCACTCTGTCGCTGCAGCATACTGCGCTGCCCAGTGCACGCAACTGTGGCCCACCAGCCATACTGCCACCGGTGTGCGGGGACACACAGGGTCTGTAAAAGAAGAAAGAGGGACAATGACATAACTGGTACTCATGCATGGAGGGGGCATACGTATAATGCCAAGCGCATGGATCCCCATCTGCCCATCTGGCGTATATCAGCCTCAGAGTACCCAAACGCAGCAGCAGTGGACGCAGCGCCTATCCTAAAGGAATGGGTGCCGTAACAAGCCCCGCGGAGGCCCACACTGTGAAGTGCCATACCGGTCACCTTTCAAAACTGGAATTTAGTGAGTGGAGACCCATCCTGGTGGCAGAAAAACGGGCCAGGGTGCGTACCACGCACTGCCAAAAACTCATGTAGGGCACCAACCGGACAGATGTCTTCAATGGAACATCGTAGCAGTCTGACTCCACTGCCTACGCCGTGTTGATCAACCTTTGAGGACCGTATCCTCAACTGAGCCCACTCATCTGTAACATAGACATCATCGAGTTCCAGTGCCCTACGAGACGCATCCGCCTTAGACAGTGGTACCATCTCACTGATGCGGAGCGCTCCAAAGAAGGCTACAGTGGTAGCTGCGTGAAAAAGAGGCACCTCATACCTATCATAACATAAGTTATGCCAGCCTCGTGCAAGGTGGGTAAGAACCTCTGGTGAAATCGGGTGACGTGTGTCCGGGCGGCGGCCACGTTCACGTGTCCACCCCTCCAAAACATGGCGTATGCGGAGGTCATTCACGCAGTCAGCGAAGCCCCGCACTTTGGCCATAAATGCCAGTGCCGAAAGCCTAGAGGCTATAGTACGGGGGGCCAACCCCTGACCGTGAAGATAAACCATGTATTGTAAAACCTGGTCTACTGGTATTGGCCACACTTCAGGCAACCGTAGTTGCCCACAAAAGGTTCTAAATTGTATGAAAGCATGCTGATACACCTTACGTGTGCAAGGTGCCAATGACATGCCGATCGCCCGGTTCACCTCTCCTCGCCAAATGTCCAAATCTCGGCCGGGAGTGGCGAGGGTAATTCCTCTGCTTCCGGAGCCAAGGCACGGAACCGGGAGATCTGCAGGCGGGATAAAGCATCAGCAATATCGTTATTAATACCTGGTACACGTCTGGCCCTGAACAGCACATTGAGGCATAGGCTTCTCAAAACAAATTGATGAACCAATGCCATGACCCTAGGGGATTTGGATGTCTGGGCGTTAACAATGTGCACCACTGCAGCATTGTCACACCAAAAATGGACCATTGAGTTGGCCCACTTGTTACCCCAGAGCATTAGTGCCCCCAAAATGGGAAAAAAATCCAGGAAAGTAAGATCGCGGAGGCTATCCGTGTCCTGCCATGTGTGAGGCCATTGGCCATATGCCCACCGCCCCTCAAAATAAATCCCATAACCCAGAGAGCCGGAGGCATCTGACTGTACTTGAAATTTAGGGCAGACCATAAGGTCTGATCTCCAAAAAGAGACCCCGTTAAAATCCTGGAGGAATGTGAGCCAAACCGAAAGGTCTGTCCGTATGCCCCTGGTCAGTCGGACTCTGTGGTGGCGTTTTAATAGGCCAGCCATGGCATCACACAGATGCTTGGCAAAAGCTCTGCCCGATGTCACCACCCTGCAGGCAAAGTTGAGGTGGCTGTGAAGGACCTGTAGCTCACGAAGGGACACTTTACGCTTGGCAATCAGTGCCAGAATCGCCGCGGAGATCCGAGTCACCTTGTCCATGGGTAACCTGGATGCCTGTGCCACAGTGTCAATTTCGATGCCCAAAAAGGTGAGCTTGGTGGCTGGGCCCTCGGTCTTTTCAGGCGCTAAGGGGACACCCAGTTCCCGCATAAGCGCCTGAAATGTAGTAAGCAGACGCGTACACGTATCTGAGCCCCATTCACCCCTGAACAAAAAGTCATCGAGGTAATGGGCTACAGACCAGGACCCTGACCTACGAACAAAGGCCCATTGGAGGAAAGTGCTAAATCGTTCGAATGCCGAACATGAAATAGAACAGCCAAAAGGCATGGCCTAATCTACGTAGAACTTTCCTCGGAAACGAAAACCCAACAGCAAAAAGTCCTCGGGGTGCACTGGCAGTAATCGGAATGCCGATTTGATCTCACACTTTGCCAGGAGGGCCCCGGGACCACAGGAGCGTACCATCTGTAGGGCCTGATCAAACGACGTGTACTTGACTGAGCAAAGGTCATCAGGAATAGCATCATTGACCGAGGAACCCGCAGGGTAAGATAGATGGTGAATTAAGCGAAATTCACCTGGGGTCTTTTTGGGCACTAGCCCCAGAGGGGAGACCTTCAAGTTAGGGAATGGTGGTTCAGTAAAGGGCCCCGCAACTCTCATAGCCTTAACCTCCTTAGCTATGCTTTGTGCAGCGACCTCCTCATTACCCTGCAAAGAAAGTAAGTTCGGGGCATCCTGCGATCCCCATACACCCCTAAATGGAATACGAAAGCCAAACTGGAAACCTTCTAGCAGGTACCTCGCATCATCCCGTCTAGGATAAGTGGAAAGCCATCGTTCCAACATAGGGATATTAATTGGGGAGGGGGCCTTTTGCGTGGCTAGCCCCGTCAGAGGGAGCTCTGACCGCCCCATGCCCACCCCTACCTCTGCCTCGTGACCCACCAGCCCGCGGGCACGCGGAGGCGGCGTGAGGGCCAGAGCAAGAGGGACACTCGTGTCGGAAATGACACTGACGCTTGTTGCACACGCCGCTAGCTGAGAAGCTCCAACACAGCAGGCGGGCTGGAACCCCCTGCCCCGCCGGCTGGTGGGTAACCTGTGTCGCAGCCGCCCGCTGCACTGCATGGCCGCAGTGGTACCTATCACCAGGCACCGGCCGCGTGGGAGTCATATACAAGAGCCACAATTGCTGGCAGGGCTCATCCCATCTCATCTCAGGATGTAGGGCCACCCTCATCCTAAATTCCTCGTCGTAAGCCAACCACGACGGGCCAGGAAAATCCACCATCGCCCTGCAAATATTGTCGAGGTATTGCACCATCGGAATGGCCAAATCAGGCCGGGCCCTAAGGTACACCGCCATATATATCAGGTATGCCGGCAACCAATTGGCCCAGGTACGTGGTGGCTTACGATGATGGGATAACTCCTTGTCCCTGTCATCCTGTCCCTCCCTCTCCTCCTTGGTGGGCTCACGATTCAAGAGGGAGAAAATATCAACGTACTCCCCTTGCCAAATCTTATCCCTCGTGGCTTGTGATAAATGATCACCCAGGGGCAAGGAATAACCAGCCGTCGGCAGAGCGGCCGTTGGCACATTTTGGATGAAGGGTATGCGCAGCGGGCCCTGAACAGCCCCTGCAACGCTTGGCATACCCCCAGGGGCGGATACCCCTGCCCGAGGGGCCATTTGGCAACCAGGAGTTAACAGGGCAGTGAGGAAGCAACTGCCCACCCATAGTAACCTGCTGTGGCCATGGCCACTGCACCCCCCCCAGTGTGACTGGACAGTGTCGGTGGTGCACTAAATTGAACCGGACACTCACTAGTCGCACCCACGTGAGCCGCCCCCAAAGGGGGTTCCAGCCCACGGCGGGCGTCGGAGCCCGCAACAGGCATCGAGCTCTGGGGCCACACCTGACTGCTCCCCACCAGCAAATCCGGGCGTGCGTGGAGCTGCGAGGCGCCAGCTGGGGCTGGCCTGATGGCCTCGAGCAGCTCAACCCTGTTGACGGCCCGCTGGAAAGTGGCGGCCGACGTGTCCGCTGGGATCAACGAAGGGGCCGGAATGGAAGCTGCGGCTAAACCCCCATCGGAAGGCGGTTGGGCGATGCCCAGTGATGCCTCTAGCACCACAATGCGTGCAATAAGCGCATCCACAGTCTCCGAGCCCCCGGTATAAGGTGGGCCGGATGGGCCGGACGGCCCGCTGGTCAATTGCTGGGATGGAAACCCGAATGGGGATCCAGGGCCCGAATAGGGCCATGCCCAAAACTCTGGCCCATGGGGGGCCGGAGGCATGGTGGGGCGGAAACCCACGCCAGAGCCACATGAGCCACCCTGTCCCGAGCCGGGGAAAGGCCTTCCATGGGCAGGGATCCCCGAGGAGCCAGCCTGTGCCAGCCCAGCCTGGAGGCTTGTGCCAGGCTGACAGGCAGGAGCCTGATCAGCCCCACTGGCAGTGGTGGGCAAATCCATATCGCTGCCCAGCTGCAGGGGTGCAGCCCGAGTCCTCCGACCCGATGGCTGCCCCCCGTTCAATAAAGGGGTAGGGAAAGCCCTTCCCCTTGGCCGCAGCTTGACTGCCGGAGCCCTGCGCTTGGGAGCCATGGCTCCCGAAGAAACTGCCTCCTGAAGGATCCCTGGCCAGGGATCGGATCCTGAGCCCTGAGTACCGCAGTAGCGAAGAGCAAAGAAACTCCACTCTAAGCCAAGGTACGAAGGGCAAAGCTCTAAGCAAAAAGGGCGATGGAGAAAACTTCTCCGCTCCGTCGCATTCTAAAATGGCAGCTCGGCTGCCTCGTGGCCACCCCTTTTATAAAGGAGTGGCCATGCCCCCTAACTCACCCGGATGTCTGAGTCCGGGGGGGCTGCAAAGAGCGCGGTGGCCATTTTGGCGCCGCGCTTTCATTTTACTCTGTCCATGTCTATTCAGAAGACAGTTCCTCTGTTACTTCTTTTGGAAATTCAAAGCTCAACTCAATTTTAAGTAAAAAATAAAATAAAATGCTTTTTAAAAAAAAATTGCAATTTTAATACAGCCTAAGTGTAAGTATGCTAATCTTTACTTATTAATAGTGTTTAAGGAGTGGGGCTTAAAACCTTAAACTTTACAGATGGAACTGAGATGTATTTTACATTTCTAAAAATTGCTGCACATGTGCTAAGGTCTGGGCAGACATGCACAGAGTCAAGCTCTTTATTTCATAAAGGCTCTTCCACCATACAGTGACTCCCATCACTGACTGGAGTTTTAAAAAAGATATCCTGCCTATCTCTCTTGCCTAGACTCTTCTCTGGTTCAAATTCATTCTTTAGGACTCTCTAACACAGTGTAAAAACATGTTTACATGCCAGTGTTAGTAATTCTGACCATAATGAGCATGTGGACTTTCCCCTGCCTGACTCCACATCACAATCTGTCTGTTGTCAGATGTCTTACTGTATCGCATATGTGTGTTGTGACTGAAATGCATTCTAATGCCATTGAAAATGATCTCAACAATGCAACTTTATTTCCAAAAACATTGCTTTTAACCCAAGGTAAGCAAACGTGCAACCTTAAGAAATCACACAGTGTGGTGTACGGTTCTAGCCTGGGATGTACTAAAGAGCTGTGATTGAAGCTGACATAATGCTGTCTGCGATCAGCAATTACACAGTTTCCATGGCTAAAAACAGGATGTTGTTAGTTGCACTGATGCATCCTATCTCCTGAAAAATGCTGCTGTTTCAACAGGCACAATGGGCTAAGGGACCAACTTAATCAGATTATGCAATGTTACACTATGTGACACATCCTGGGGCAATGTCATCTTGTGTTACTTGGGTTAAAAGATACTGCTCTTTTATCAAGCAATTAGGATGCAGATTTCATGCCATCTTCAAGTAGAAATGGTGGGCAGTCAAAGTTGTCTCCAGGACTTAGCTGATATTTATCTGAAGGGTAGGTTTTTTTTTGTTGTTGTTTAAAGGCAGCCGTACAATGGCAATTATCAGGACTATAGAGTATATCTGTATTATGGGAAACTTCCCCCATTAGTGGGACACTTTGGAGAACATTCTTTTTAAGCAGGGTAGTGATCAGATCAGAGTTTAGTTGTTTTGGTGTTCATACAAAAATGCATTAAGGGCATTTAGATGAAAGTAAGGGATGTCTGGAGAAATAGAAGAAAGCAAACTCTGTGAAAAATAATGGGGTCATAGGAGTTTGGAATGTGTTTATGACCGCGTCCAAAAGTGCATGTTTTGTACATGTGTGTCACTTTTAGTGTGTTTTTCTAAACACACACACTACTTTAGCATAAAATAAAATAAAAATATCCTGGAAAGGTATAATATTAGGAGTGTGAAGAGACAATGGTACTTATTTGGTTTATGGAAATTAGAAATGTAGCAGAAGGGATCTTTAGTAATCTTCTTAGGAGGAAATGCTTAGTGGTAGAAGCCTGACTATTTATGCATTTGCAGGCACAGAATGGTCATTATCACTCCTCTATGGTTTTTATAAGCTTCTTGCTTAAATAGTACATTATGAAAATGAGCTACCACCAACAGAAGGTGGGATAAAATTATTCCTCTATTCTGACCCTTGCAGTGATTCTATCAGGACAGTGACACTTGATAAGAAACAGTCTTAAATTATTGCATTATGTGATAGTATTTAAAAAAGAACCCTTTGTATCCAACCATTCTGCCTAATGATGTTTAATATTATTTCCTAGTGATATATTCATCATAGGAATTCAGTATTCAAAAGATCCGGACAAAGAAGAACGTGAACAGCACAGTGTAAAATCAGCACTATCTGCTGATTTTAGAGTAAAATTGCTGGCGCAAGTTATAGAATGTAACCTTTTGGTTATATTCTGCCATAAAAAAGAGAAGTTTTTATGTAAATTAGTTATGCTCTGTGTTGGAAGCCTAATTGTACTTTTTATTGTTAGACAAGTCAATACTGCTTTAATACACATTTTATAAGCTCCTTGCTAAAATTGTATATGAAAGGGATTAGTTCCCATAGATGAAAGGCATAATCTTAACAATGAGGCCACGTAAGCAGAATGGTTGAAGTACTGATAAAGGATTTGTTAGCTCCAACACAGAATAAGTCTTATTAGCCTTATTAGTCACCACTATTTGGCCCACTGCTGTTCATTGTATGAGCTGCCCATATAGAGCTTGAGTGATGGAATGCCAAATGGCTGGACGGTGTTTTATTGTGCCACAGTAAGAGTAAACAGAAATATGCACACAGAGAAGGATGCAAAGCTAAAAAAAAAGTCATTTCTGTGGGATCCCAGGTGGACAGAGAAAGGTAGATACTTCTCTGAGGGTAGGAAAGAAACATTTTATGTGGAGGGGGGGAGCACAGGAAGGAGGTCAGAGTTCAGGCTTGGTTTTTTCTCTTGCTTGATCTAAATCTCCCCACCTGCTCTGCCAAGCTCATTATCACAAATGAGGAAATTCAGTGGGGACTCAGATCATATAGATTCCGCCAAAGAATTCCCTTAAATTCTCCTTTTCATGTATTTACTTACACAGGGGAGGAGGGAGTCCATTTGGTTTGTTTGTCACTCTTTCCCTTCCTTCCTTTAAAATTATGTTACAGACATAATTTATTTTCACTTGAGGTGACAAGGGATAATAGGAGAGTTAGCTTTTGACAGGAGAATTATAAGAGGAGGGAGGCTAATCCCATAAAGCAAGAATAGAATAGAACAGAAGAAAATTAACTCATAAGAACTCATGGGTGTTTTCTAGCCTGAAAGACTCTGGGCAAAACAAAGGCTGGTTGAGCGGCAGTGGATATAATAATGGCCTTGGTATAACAGTTGATTTCAGTAAATACAGCCTTTCTGTGATGTATGAGTTCTGTTGGGGTATATAGTCTGGAATTTGATTATTCCCTTTTGGCTAGCAGAGTATAATACACTCAATAACATTTATTCCAGGGGTTCACAAACTACAGCCTGCAGGCTGGATCCAGCCTGTGGCGCCTAATAATCCGACCTGTGCTGCCCTTGCCACTCCCAGAAGTGAAAGTAAAATGTGCCCCACATGCACAAAACACTGCCATAAATGCATCCATAGCTGTAAATGCATTTACGACAGCCGTGGGTGCATTTATGGCAGCATTTTGCACATAAGCATGCACATTTTACTTCCACTTCCAGTGGGAGGATCCATGTGACCACTCAACCACGTGACCAGCCCATGGTCCAAAAAGTTTGGCCACCCCTGATTTACACTGCAAAAAGCATAAGAAGAGTAGCAGAAATAGGCAATACTGTCCAAGTCCCTTTCACAGTAACTAGCAATTTAAACAGCAAAATCAATCTAGAAGCAATTGAAATTTAAAAATAGGACATCTTTACTTACAATCAGCCTAAGAGGATACAAACAGAAGAAGAAAAAGGAATACAAACATAATCTACTCATTTAAAGAGACTTTCCATGCTATTGTTACATGCTACAGGTTAGCAAGTAAAAGTGCAGGCAGCAGGTGGATGTTAGGCAGAGACTCTAAATAAGGGAAAGAAGTGAAGCAGAGCAAACTAGAAGAGAAGTGTGCTTGCCTCTGATTAATGGGAAAGGGATGCCCTGCCATGTGTCCCAGGTAAAGTGATGGAAACCATCCTAAACTATAGAATTAATAGGCACATAGAAGAGAAGGCGCTGCTAAAGGAGAGCCAAAATGGCTTTTACAAGGGCAAATCATGCCTCACTAATCTGTTGGAATCTGTTGGAATTTTTTGCTTGATCAGCAACTGGCTAAGGGACAGGAAACAGAGGGTAGCACTAAATGGACACTTCTCCAAGTGGAGGGAAGTAAAGAGTGGGGTCCCCCAAGGTTCAGTACTGGGACCCCTGCTTTTCAACCTCTTCATAAATGATCTAGAGGTAGGAGTAAAAAGCAAGGTAGCCAAATTTGCTGACGACACTAAATTATACAGGGTAGTGAAAACTGTGAGAGATTGTGAGGAGCTCCAGAGGGATCTCTTGACACTGGGGGAGTGGGCAAAACAGTGGCAAATGAGCTTCAACATTAGTAAGTGCAGAGTGATGCATGTTGGGGCAAAGAACCCCAATTACATTTATAAACAGATGGGGTCTGAACTCTCTGCGACAAACCAGGAAAGGGACCTTGGTGTCCTGGTGGACAACTCAATGAAGTTGTCAACCCAGTGTGCCTCAGCAGTGAAAAAAGCAAACTCAATGCTAGGGATCATTAGGAAGGGTATAGAAAATAAGTCAGCAAGTGTCATTGCAGGCGCACCCCCCAATAAAGGACTCAGACACCGGTAAAAGTGGATAACAGCATCGGGCCACATTTATTGATTCATGCCCTAGTCCGAATTATAAATTTCTATTGGTAAAACGACCAATCATAATTCTTAAGGCAAGCAGGCCGAAGTAACACTGGTAAGGTACCACCCCAAAATTGCCAACGGCAATTGGTTACAATGTATCGATTTGTATCAATTTGTTTGTTTACAACAAACAAATTGTTGACCGTAGTCCATATCTAACTAATGACCCCACCCTCTGACGCGTATCCGTGGAATCACGGGGTGATGCATGCTGGCTAGCTATCGCCATCACCCCGTCGCCTAGTTCGTCGTTGACCGGACAACGTTTAACCAACTTATGCCTGTCTATTGTTGTCCAGTCAATTGCGAACCTGCCGGATACCTGTGGGTCATAATGTTTACCTTACCAGTGATACCCGCCCATGTGACCAAGTCAACAGCATCACAGAAACCCCTATATCAAACCATAGCAACAGTGTGGGATGGGCGAAAAAACCAGGACCCGAGAGCCAATTGTGGGTCCCAGCCAAAAATTCCCACCCGGCCCCGAAGCGACCAAAATATCACACTGTTAACTAGGGAGGGGGTGGAGGGGAAAAAATTTCTCCGCTCCGTCGCTTCGGAAAATGGCAGCTCGGCTGCCTCATGGCCACCCCTTTTATAAGGGAGCTGGCCACGCCCCTAACTACCCGGATGCCTTCGTCCTATGGGGGGGGGCCCGCAAAGGGCGCGGCGGCCATTTTGGCGCCGCGCTTGCATTGCAGGCGCACCCCCCAATAAAGGACTCAGACACCGGTAAAAGTGGATAACAGCATCGGGCCACATTTATTGATTCATGCCCTAGTCCGAATTATAAATTTCTATTGGTAAAACGACCAATCATAATTCTTAAGGCAAGCAGGCCGAAGTAACACTGGTAAGGTACCACCCCAAAATTGCCAACGGCAATTGGTTACAATGTATCGATTTGTATCAATTTGTTTGTTTACAACAAACAAATTGTTGACCGTAGTCCATATCTAACTAATGACCCCACCCTCTGACGCGTATCCGTGGAATCACGGGGTGATGCATGCTGGCTAGCTATCGCCATCACCCCGTCGCCTAGTTCGTCGTTGACCGGACAATGTTTAACCAACTTATGCCTGTCTATTGTTGTCCAGTCAATTGCGAACCTGCCGGATACCTGTGGGTCATAATGTTTACCTTACCAGTGATACCCGCCACACGGGGAGGCTTGCAAAGGCTCACCGCCCCCCCCAAGACCGTCAGCTCGGTCGACAGGCCTGCTCGCCAGTCCAGTAATCCAGAGGTCCATACCTCCCTGCGACAGATGGGCCCCATCCCCTGAGTAAAGCTCGTAAATTTGCAGACTGATGGCGGGGAGGCTAATGACGCATCCCCCGCCCTTGTCAAGGGAACCGGGCAATAGCCCCGTTCACGGAGCGTCGGCCCAGTCAAGAGCCCCGAGGCCGAACGCCCCCCTGTAAGCGTACCGCGGTATCGTGTCCGACGTGCGGATGCACCCTGTCCCAGTCGGGTACCCACTCTGTCGCCGCAGCGTAACGCGCTGCCCCATGCAGCGTAACGCGCTGCCCCGTGCACCTGGCTACGGCCCACCAGGCATACTGTCACCGGTGTAAAACGACACCCAGGGTCTGTCAAGTAAAAAAGGGAAGGGGGGGGGAGAAACAGTGCAGTGACTAAAACTGGTACTCACAGTTGAGGAGGGCGAAGACAAAACTGAAAACATTGTGATCCCGACCCTCCCATGCGGCGTATTTCAGCCCTGTAGTACCCAAAAAACAACTGCAGCAGAAGCCGCCCCTATGCAGAGCGGACGGGCGCCGCAACGAGCCCCAGAGAGGCCAACACTGTCTAGTGCCTTCCCACCACCCTCCAAATTGGGATTTAGGAATAGAAGACCCACCTCGGTTACAGCAAAAAAAAACGTGCCATGGTGCGTGCCACAGTGCACGGAAATCCTGTAGGGCACCAACCGGACGGATGTCTGTCGAGGAACATCGTAGCAGTCTATTCCACTGCCTACGCCGTGCTGATTCGTTTTAGAGGAGCGTATCCCCAACTGAGCCCAATATTATCCACACAGACATCTCCGAGTTCCAGTGCCCTACGACTTGCATCCGCCTTATACAGCATCTCAAGCTCGCTGATGCGGAGCGCTCCAAAAAGGCCACCGTTGTAGCCGCATGAAGTGGGCTGCCTCATTTATCCAAACAGAGGCCAGGCCAGCCCCGGGCCAATTGGGTAAAAACCCTGGGAAAATCTTGCATCCGCCTTATTCAGCATCTCAAGCTCGCTGACGCGGAGCGCCTCCAAAAAGGCCACCATAGTAGCCGCATGAAATGGGCTGCCTCATCTATCAAAACAGAGGCCAGGCCAGCCCCGGGCCAATTGGGTAAAAACCCTGGGAAAATCTTGCAACCGCCTTACTCAGCATCTCAAACTCGCCGATGCGGAGCGCTCCAAAAAGGCCACCGTTGTAGCCGCATGAAGTGGGCTGCCTCATTTATCAAAACTGAGGCCAGGCCAGCCCCGGGCCAATTGGGTAAAAACCCTGGGAAAATCTTGCATCCGCCTTATTCAGCATCTCAAGCTCGCTGATGCAGAGCGCCTCCAAAAAGGCCACCGTAGTAGCCGCATGAAATGGGCTGCCTCATCTATCCAAACAGAGGCCAGGCCAGCCCCGGGCCAATTGGGTAAAAACCCCTGGGTAAATCGGGTGGCTGTCGCCCGGGAAACGCCCGCGCACGCACACCCATCCTTCCCAAACATGTCTCACACGGAAGTCATTGGTGCTGTCGACACGACCTCCCACTTTGGCCATAAAAGCCAACCCTGACAGCTGAGATGCTATGGTGCGTGGTGCAAGGCCCTGGGCATACAGGTAAACCATGAACCGCAGAACATGGGCTACTGGGATCGGCCAGGTTCCTGGCAGTCAAATTGGGTACATAATGCTCTGAAGGAACTAAATGCGTGATGATACGCCTTACTCATGCATGGCGCTAGTGACAGGCCAATCGCCCGGGTAACTTCTCCTTGCCAACGTTCCATCTCTCGTCCGGGATTGGCGAGGGAAAGTCCTCCGCATCCGGGGCCGAGGCACGGAACCGGGAGATCTGCAGGCGGGACAAAGCAGCAGCAATATCATTATCAACCCTTGGGACATGCCTGGCCCTGAAGAGAACGTTGAGGCACAGGCTGCATAACACAAACTCGCGCACTAGGTCAATAACCCCGGGCGATTTGGAAATCTGTGCATTGACGATGCGGGCAAGAGCCGCATTGTCACGCCAAAATTGCACAACCGAGTTGGCCCACTCCTTGCCCCATAGCATCAAAGCACCCAGGATAGGGAAACATTCCAGATACGTGAGACCATGCAGGTGACCCTTGCCTGCCCAGGATGGTGGCCACCCACCATAGGCCCACTTCCAATTGAAGTACATCCCATAACCCAGGAATCCTGAGGCATCGGACTGCATCTGAAAGCAAGGGGGAGCCAGGAGATCAGACCCCAAAATGACACCCCGTTGAACTACCTCTGGATCTATGGCCAGACAAGCACGTCTGCCCTGATACCCCGGGTAAATCTAAGCCTATGGTGGGGCCTGGATAATCCTGCCCTGGCGTCGCACCAGCGCGGCGCAAATGCCCTGCCCGGTGCGACGACCCTGCCAGCGAAATTGGGGTGAGCATGTAGCACCAGAAGTTCCCTCAGTGATGCCATGCGCTCAGCCAGCAAGTACGAGATAAGGGCCACTAGCCTTGACACCTTATCCCGCTGCGACCTAGAATCCTGCGCTACCGTGTCACTCTCCACCCCAGGAATACTAGCTGTGGAGATGGGCCCTCGGTCTTTTCGGGCGCTAAAGGGACACCAAGTTCCTCCATTAGCGTCTGAAATGTGTTGAGGAGACGTGTGTACGTGTCCCAGCCCCGTTCAGCCCCGAATAAAAACCATCCAGGGAATGGGCTACAGACCGGGACCCTGACCTGCGGACAAAGGCCCACTCTAGGAAAGTGGTGAAACGCTCGAATACCGAGCCCCAATGGAATAGCCAAAAGGCATGGCATCATTGAAATAATATGCTCCCCGGGACGGGGGTGCAGGGACAGGGCCAACGACCCTGCCCGCATAGACCCTCTTGTCAAAGCTGGCAGCAGCCACCTCCTCCCTCCCCCCAAGGGATAAAAGATCGGGGGCATCCTGAGGGGACCTGTTACCCATGAAAGGGATCCGGAACCCCTGCCTAAAAACCCTGAAGGAGATAACCTGCATCCTCTCCCTTCGGGTACAATGTGAGCCAACGCTCCAACATGCCCACCTTAATTGGGGAGGGAGGCCTTCGGTGGACTAGATCCATCTGCGGCAGTCCTGCCAGCCCCCTGTCTGCCCCACCCTCTGCCCCGCATCCCTCTAGGCCTGGGACAGGCAGAGGCCGCATGGGGGCCAACACAGGTGGGACACTCCTGTCTGTATTTGCCATTCTTCCCATTGCAGGAGCCATTGGACAAGAAAGTCCAGCACCGCAGGCGGGCTGGAACCCCCCGCCCCGCCCCCTGGCCGGTGACCTGTGCTGGGGCCGCCTGCTGGACCCTAATCTCGGGGTGCGGGGAAATCCGCCTACGGCATTCCACGTCACAAGCCAACCACGATGGGCCCGGAAAGTAAACCATCGCCCGGTAGACGTTGTCCAAATACTGGACCATCGGAATTGCCAAATCCGGCCGGGCCCTAAGGTACACCGCCATGCATATGATGCAGGCCGGCAACCATTTGGCCCACATACTTGGTGGCTTGCGACGACGTGCCTGCCACTATCCTTCTCATTCTGCCCCTCCCCCTCCTCCTTGGTGGGCCCTCTTTTTAGGAGTGAGAAGATATCCACGTACTCCCCCCGCCAAATTTACTCTCTGTTGGCCTGTGCCAAGTGGTCACTCAGCGGTAAGGAATAGGGGCTTGGACCAACCCGGCCACCCAAAACATTCCCCTCGGGGTAGGGAACACCCCCCACCACGGGGCCCTGGGTGGCAGTTGTCATCGCCGGGTGGGGCGTCAGCGGGCGCACCGCCGCACCACCCATGCGAGGCCAAGGCCATTGGAAAGCCCCCCCCAAACGTGGCCACGTGTGTAGGTGCACTAGTTTGGACCGCATACTCACGTGCTGCACCCCCGCGGCCGCCCCCACCAGGGGTTCCGGCCCACTGGGGGCGTCGGAGCTCACGACCGCCATAGAGCTCGTCACTGGGGGCTGACCCACACCGGCCTGTTGGTTGGGGAGCTGCGAGGCAGTGGCCGAGGTTGTGCCACGCCTCAAGCAGCTCGACCCGTCCCGTCGCCTGCCGCTGCCCAGCAGACGACGCGTCGAAATGAACCCCAAAGGGGGCCCCAGCATGGCTGGCCCGAGCCAAGGACGCCTCAAGGGCCGCAACACGGGCCAGTAAGACCTCCACGCTGACATGGGGCCAAGGGCCGGCCGGCCCTCCTGCTACAGGCACAGGTACAGGTCCCTGTACCCCGGGACCCTAATAGGGCCATCGCCCCACGCCGAGGCCCGGTAGGGCCGATTTAGGTACCTGCCAGGGCAAGGGGCCACACCACCCCCCAAGGCTAGAAGGCCCCGGGGTGAGCTGCGCCCCCGCCGCTGGAGGCCCAACAGGATGGGAAGCACCAGGAGCGGCGTCCACCGCTTGCGGGCCGCGGGCCACAGCCCTCACTTGACCCATGCTCGGGTCTCCCGCCTCCGGGCAAGGGGGAATAGACCCCATTCCACCGGTCCCGGTGGTACCAGCAAAGGCGGCTGCTGGGGAGGCGCAACCGCGGTCCTCCGACCCGGATTGCGCCTCCTAATAGCGCGAGCGGCCGCCCTCTTCTTCGCAGGCATCGCAAGGAAATCTAAGGGAAGCCAAAAGAGAAACTTCGCCGCCAAAAAGGCTTCCCTGGCAAGGTAAGAGCGACGGAGACAAGAGGGAAAAAATTTCTCCGCTCCGTCGCTTCGGAAAATGGCAGCTCAGCTGCCTCATGGCCACCCCTTTTATAAGGGAGCTGGCCACGCCCCTAACTACCCGGATGCCTTCGTCCTATGGGGGGGGCCGCAAAGGGCGCGGCGGCCATTTTGGCACCGCGCTTGCATTTTGCCTCTTTATAAATCTATGGTGAGGCCCCATCTGGAATACTGTGTACAGTTCTGGTCGCCATACCTCCAGAAGGATATTATGGAGCTGGAAAAAGTGCAGAGGAGGGCAACCAGAATGATTAGGGGACTGGAACACCTTCCTTACCATCTGAGGCTTCAACGGTTGGGCCTCTTCACTCTTGAACGACGACGTCTAAGAGGTGACCTGATTGAAGTTTATAAAATCATGCACGGTGTGGATAAAGTAGATAAGGAAAAACTGTTTTCCCTATCGCATAACACTAGAACTAGGGGACACTCCATTAAACTTTTGGGTACTAGTTCTCAAACAAATAAGAGAAAGTACTTTTTCACCCAGAGGATTACTGGTCTATGGAACTCCCTGCCAGAAGAAGTGGTGACAGCTGTCAGTCTTGACAGCTTTAAGAAAGGATTAGACAAGTTCATGGAGGACAAGGATATCAATGGCTATATTTATGGATACTTAAGGACAACCTCGGGGTTGTAGAGATAGGCAGGATATCTCTCAATGCCATTTCCAGGGAATCCTAAGCAGGTGAAGGCATCTGCTTGGGAATACCCTGAAGGAAATGGTGAGCCACTATGTGAGACAGAATACTGTACTGGATGGGCTGTGGCCTGTTCCAGCAAGGCTGTTCTTATGTTCTTATGTCTCTAGGACAGTGTTGTGTCGAAACATTTATTAACATGTATTGCTTATATCGCATTCACCATTAAGTCTTTGCTGCATTCACACCCTTTTCTGCAAGGCGTCTTATTCATATATTTTCAATGTACCCTGATTGATTCTGAACAGGTTTCCCGCATTAACTAAAGTCTGGGCAAATGTATCACTGTAACTGCCTTCATGTCTCTATATAAGGTGCTACCTCGTCCCGGTTTTCCCCCAGTCTGAACTGAGCTATAATAAATGACTTGTTGGTTAACCCCCAATCTGCGGTTGCGTTGCTAACTCCTCTCGGACTCAACATTGACGATGAGGATGGGATCTCCTGCCACAGCAAAACCGCTTGGAGGGTTCAACGTGTCCAAGGCGGACACCTGGCCAAGCTATGAAATCCAGTTTGAGAACTGGGTGATAGCCAACAAGGTCAAGCCAGAGGAATGGAAGGCAATGTTCCTTGCAAGCTGTGGCATCGCCACAATTCATCTCATTGTGAACTTGCTCCGGCCACAAGAAGTGAAGGACACTTCTCTTAGGGACATTCTCTCAGTGTTGAGAGACCACTTTAAGCCCAGGGTCTCTATCTTCACAGCCCGGGTAAACTTCTACCTCTGAAACCAGAGACCTGGTGAGTCCATTACCTATGTTGCCACCCTGCGACAGGCAGCAGGAACGTGTGAGTGGCTGAATTTGGACAATGCCCTCAGAGAAAGGTTGCTGATGGGCATCCTGGATGAGTCAGGGCAGCAGAAGTTGATGAAAAGGAACACGCTGACCTTCTGCGAGGTTTTCAAGGAGGCTCTGGCGTCCGAAGTCACCAGCGCAGGTATAAAGGTTTTCCGGGACGAAGGCTCCTCAGTAAAATTGGCCACAGCTGACCAGAGGCTGGAGTGTGTAGGCTCATCTTCATCAGATTTGCCAGCCTCATCGCCCTCAGATGACAGAGAGTCGGGGGATGATGTGTGGAAAGTGCACCACAAGTTCTCCAAACCTGCTGAGACATTTAAGGCCCCATGCAAGGGTTGCAGGGGCAAGCACCTTTGGGACAAATGCCCATTCAGGGAGGCAGAGTGCCACAAGTGTGGTCGGAAGGGGCACATCGCGAGAGTATGCCACCAA
This sequence comes from Bradypodion ventrale, assembly GCA_035047345.1. Taxonomy (NCBI): domain Eukaryota; kingdom Metazoa; phylum Chordata; class Lepidosauria; order Squamata; family Chamaeleonidae; genus Bradypodion; species Bradypodion ventrale. The sequence goes on from JAWDJE010000005.1 coordinate 126,074,195, forward strand.
CATTCTGGTGGGTCTGCCAAAGATAAAGGTCATCGGTCCAGGGAGCTCCAGATTTCCAAAATCTACGCCGGTCAAGGTTCCGGGTCCAGCTCCAGTATCTGCACAGACATGGGTCAGTTCTTCATCAACGTCCGTCTTCAGGGCCATCACTGCTGCATGGAAATCGACTCTGGTTCATCGAATTAGATCCTTGCCCAGCGTGAGTTTTTCCAGATTCCACCGGTGGACCGCCCCAAGTTGTGGGCTTTGCAGGTCCAATTGAGAGATGTACAGGATCATCACATCCCCATGCTCAGCGTGGGCTCTTTTGATGTGCAGTTCAAGAGCACCACCGCAAAACTCCCACTTGTTGTGTTCAAGGCAGGTAAGAACAACCTTCTGGGTACTCAGTGGTTTGGGCCCCTAGATATCGCCTTTTCGGGCATCAATTTGGTTCAGGCTGACCATTCAGGCTGTGTGTGATAAGTATCTGGATGTCTTCTGCCTGGGGTTGGGTACATTCAAGCGGCCCCCTGTTGATTTTGACCTTGATGGTCAAGCCCATTCACCTTAAGCCCCAGTGGGTGCCTTTTGCACTTAAGGACAAAATTGAAGCTGAACTTGACACACTGGTTGTGCAGGGCATCTTGAAGCTGGTGGACTCTGCACCATGGGAGACCCCGATCATCACAGCGATCAAGGCAAACAGTGACATCTGTATATGTGCAGACAATAAGTGTACAATTAACAAAGCAATCCGCCCAAACTCCTACCCTGTGCCCATTGTGAACCACTTGCTGGCTCCCCTTCATGGGGGGAATTGTTTCACGAAATTGGACTTGGCCCAGGCCTACCAGCAGTTGCCAGTCTCCCCGGGCTCTGCTTTGGCATACCAAACGATCACCACACACAAGGGTGCATTTCGGGTAAAACGTCTTCAGTTCGGTGTCAATGCAGCACCTGGTATTTTCCAAGGGTTAGTGGAAAAGCTACTGAAGGGCCTTCCCAGCATTTTGCCATATGATTATGATGTTTTGATATCTGGGAAAGATGGGGGGACCTTGCCGCTAAGCTGGGCAAAGTGCTTGAGCGGTTTCAAAATGCGGGGCTCAGGGTAAAGAGGGGGAAATGTTGCCTGTTCTCTATGGATTTCCTAGGGTTTAAGATCACCCCTGAGGGTGTGCGACCCTCGGATGCTAAGGTTAAAGCGGTGTGGGATGCGCCCCGTCCCAACTTTAAGCAAGAGCTGCAAGCCTTCCTTAGGCTCTTGAATTTTTACCATTCCTTCCTTCCAAAGAAGGCTACCGTAGCTGTCCCGCTCCATCTGTTGTTAAAAAAGGATGTTGTTTGGCGTTGGGGGTCCTCGCAGGACAAAGCTTTCATGAGGTGAAGAAACTCCTCATGTCCAATGCAGTCCTTACACATTTCAACCCTAACAAGCCAGTTGTGCTGGTCTGTGATGCCTCACCTGTGGGGGTAGGGGCAGTGTTATGCCACGACATGGTGTGTGTGTGTGTGTGTGTGGAAGAGAGGATCCGATCACCTTCTACTCTAGGTCCCTAACCAACACGGAAAAAGGTATGCACAGATAGACAGGGAAGCCCTAGCTATTATCACAGGCACCAAGAAGTTTCATGACTTCATTTATGGACGGCCATTCACGATCGTCACCGATCACAAGCTGCTCCTGGGTATTTTCGTGCCTACCAAGCCAACCCCCCAGATTTTGTTCCCACGAATGCTTCTTTCGGCAGTGTTTTTGCAGGCGTGTCAGTATGATTTACAACGTCACCCGGGAGCCAGTATTTCCCATGTGGATGCCCTCTCCAGGTCCCCTGTGGAGACAGTGGAAAAGGTTAGCGTGGGCTGCCAGGTCCTGCTGTTAGAGGTTTTGGATTCGCCGCCAATGTCCGCTGAAGGCATTGCTGCGGCCACTAAGAAAGATCCCCTACTCATGAACGTTATGTCATTTGTTCAGAAAGGGTGGCTGGCGCCACTGGTCTCTAAGGAGTTCAGGGTCTACTACTCCAAGCGTAACGAAATGTCGGTTGAGAGGGGTTGTTTACTGGGGGGGACAGAGTAGTGATTCTGATGGTGCTTCGGAACAAGGTTTTATGCACACTTCATGTGTCCGCTCTAAGGTGTTTGCCAGGAGTTATTTTTGGTGGCCAAGACTCGACCTGGACATCGAGACTTGGGTAGGATGCTGTTGTGAGTGCCAGTTTTCCAGGCTGGAGGAGCACCATCAGCCCACCAGGGAATGGGACACTGCACATGGTCCTTGGTCGCGAGTCCATATTGACTTCGCTGGAGTTTTCCGTTTCTGCTCATAGTGGACGCATACACTAAGTGGTTGGAGGTTCTTCCTGTCCCAAACATGTCAGCTACTCCCACAATTAAAAGGCTTAGGAGGGCTTTTTGTACATTCGGGTTGCCGGACATAGTGGTATCTGACAATGCCTCGACTTTCATGTCGGCAGAATTTCAAGGGTTTCTCAAGCGGAGTGGGGTTCAACATATTACTGCTGCTCCTTTTCATCCTGCAACAAATGGGCAAGTTGAGAGACCGGTCAGGTCAGTCAAGGAAGTCCTCAGGAGTATGGGTTCCAGTGACCTTGAAGTGCAATTGTGCCAATATTTAATCGCTCAGAGGGTCACACAGCTAGCGGCCGGGTTTTCCCCTGCAGACCTCTTAATGAGGAGGAGGCTATGCACAGCATTGGACCATTTGAATCCTCATCGCAGGGAGGATAGGGGCCATAACATAGATGTTCGTAACTCAAAGAGTTTTCGGGAGGGGCAGGCGGTTCATTCCCGGAACTATGTACCAGGGTCCCTTTGGTTGCGGGGAGAGGTCCTGGAGCAGACAGGACCTGTATCATACAAAGTACTCATGGATAATGGATTAATTTGGAGAAGGCATGCGGATTAGATGTGTCCCCGCATACTGGGGCAAAACGTTCTTTCGGACTCAGCTGAAATTAAGTCACCACAAGATGTTCCTTCCCTGGGGGAGTCGGACCTCCCTGATTTCGATCATGACCCTGATCTATTCAGCCAAACCCCATCACATGCTCCTCCCCCTTGAGCCAAATGCTAGCATGCAGCACCCCTCTGGTAGCCCTCCTGAGTCAAACTCTGCCAAGTCTGCAGTAGAGAATGTCCCTCGCTCTATGGGTACAGTTATGTCACCATTACAGGGTAATGCCACAGGGCAAACCTTTTCAGACTTCCTGTGGGATGCTAGGGTGCCAACTGTGTGAGGAACTTATACGGAGATGGACTGTACTGAACTCATCCGCAGCCACGGCTTCGAGTTTGCCGTGCTCCTTCTGAAGTTCAACCCCATTGCCTAGTGCTTACTCACTTTTAACCCCGGCTTTGTGCAAGCCTTCCAAAACTCCTAGATTGTTTAGGTTGACCAGTGTGTCCACTGGCACTTCCATAGACCCTGGTTGTCCCGTACCCATTGACCTAAGTCCCACCCATGCTGGGTGCCCAAAACGGACCTGTGGTCCACCCCAAAGGTATGGAGAGTGGGTTCTCCACTGAGGGAGGAGGGATGTTGTGTCCAAATGTTTATTAATGTGTATTGCTTATATCACATTCACCATTAAGTCTTTGCTGTATTCATGCCCTTTTCTTTAAGACACCTTATTCATATGTTTTCAATGTACCCTGATTGGTTCTGCACAGGTTTCCCGCGCTAACTAAAGTCTGGGCAAATGTATCACTGTAACTGCCTTCCTGTCTCTATATAAGTTGCTACCTCATCCCTGTTTTTTCCCCAGTCGGAACTGAGCTATAATAAATGACTTGTTGGTTAACCCCTGATCTGCGGTTGCGTTGCTAATTACTCTCAGACTCAACAGACAGGGATTCTCAATCTGTGGCCCGCGGGCTGGATGTAGACCGTGGCACCATTTCATGTGGCCCACCACCATCTCCACCACACCAGGAAGTGCTATGTGGTGGAGGAAAGGCAAAATGGCCATCCAGGAGCATGACATGGCCCCTGGCTTAAAAAGATTGAGAACTGCTCTAGGACCTAAAAGCACCTCTTGCCAGTGTTAGAAGTAACACCCCTTCTCCAGTTTACATGCAGCGCCTCTCTTCAAGCCCCAATTTGTTTTGAAGGTTCTCAAAACAATCTCTTTGGTATGTAGCTGTGTCAGGTCTAGCAGTGGTTGTGATCCACAGAAGCTTTCCTCTAGCTGTTCTGTACTTTATATATATTTTTGTTAGAGGTTCACTTTCCTCTCTACCTTTCAAAAATCATCTTGGAGGTCTAGTATCTCTACAAGTTCAATTATATTTTGCTTCTGGTTCAGCAAATTGAGCCACCTTCATCCCTTTCAATTTGCATGCCCACAGAATATGATATATCCCCCAACTCCTTTATTTCTCATTCTTTGTTAAGATGGCATACAAATCTGTTCCCTTCGAGTAGCTACAATTAGGTAATCAACATAAGCAAAGATAAAAGTTAAATGTCCATTTCTGCTTCTGGTATAAAAGCACTGATCTGCATCACCTTGTTGCAGTAGCATCATCTTCAATTTTTTATCCCAGCCTGCTTCAGTCCATGCAGATTTTTTTAAAAGTTTGCAGACAAAATCAGGATGTTTCTGATTAATGAAGCCTGGTGGCTTTTTCATGTACAGATCCTCTGCAATCTCTTTTTTTCACATCTTGGTGCATGACTTGCATTTGATTGGGGGCTGCTGCACTCAGGAGCATCATTATGGAGCTGTGTTTGACAACAGGAGCAAAGATTTCATTGAACTAATTTCTATATTATGTTTAAAAAAGCACAACCCATGGCAACCATCTTGCATTGTAGCAAGGCAAAGGAGAATCCTTCAAGGTTCTGAAGTACCTCTCCCACTGATACTCAATGTTAGAAATGAATGCATGCAATGAATGCATGTTTTTCTCAACATAGTCCAACATTTACTGAGTAGTGAAATGTTTATGTTACTCTCTATATGCTATCACTATAGTATGGGTGTTACTTAGCAGGCTAAGATGTTTTACCAATTTTCTAAATGTAGGGGGAGATTAGATCTATAATGGGCAAATGCTTCATGTCAACATGTTGACAAATGACTAATTTACTACTGGAGAAAACAAGCACAGTTTCTTGCCACTGCACTGTAAGCCAGTGATGAGAGGGCTCCAAAACCACATTAATGAATACATTTTTGGCTCATTCTGTATTGTTGTAATCATCATCACCTGCTACTCATATCAAAGTATACATTTTCCCTGGAGTCCGCCCTTCCTCCCTTTGCCAGGAGAGGTAAAGGGCCATCGGGGCTGGCAGAAGACAACAGCCTCCGACCAGCTGAAGTGAGCCCCGCCCTTCCATCCTTTGTCAGGAGACGCAAAGGGCCGTCAGGGCCAGCAGAAGACAACAGCTTCTTACAGGCTGAGGTGAGCCCCACCCCTCCTCCCTTTGTCAGGAGAGGTAAAGGGCCGTCCAGGCCGGCAGAAGACAACAGCCTCCACCCTCTTCCCTTTGCCAGGAGGTCATTGGGACCGCCCTCACCATCGGTGTCCCAGGCTTCTGCCTCCCTGCGGGGGGGCTCAAAAGGCTGGCGGCCATGGATGAACTTCCACCACCACCCTGGAGACACCTGCGGCCAGTTTGGAGCTCGCTGGGACCACCCCACCATCGGCGTCCTGGGCTCCCGCCTCCCTGCGGGGGGCTCAAAAGGCTGGCAGCTGCGGAAGAACTTCCACCACCGCCCTGGAGAAAGCTGCGGCCAGTTTGGAGCTCGCCGGGACCATCTCACCATCAGCGTCCTGGGCTCCTGCCTCCCTGCGGGGTATCAAAAGGCCAGCAGCCACGGCATGATTTCCACCCTGCCCTGGAGACACCTATGGCCAGTTGGAGCTCACTGGGACCACCCCACCATCGGCATCTTGGGCTCCTGTCTCCCTGCAGGGGGACTCAAAAGGCTGGCGGCCACGGAGGAACTCCCACCACCTCCCTGGAGTCACCTGCGGCCAGTTAGAGATTGCTGGGACCACCCCCATCATCAGCATCCCAGGCTCCCGCCCCCCTGTGGGGGGTTTGGTAGGCCGGCGGCTGCGGTGGAGCTTCCACCACCACCGCCCTGGAGACACCTGCGGCCAGTCGGAGATTGCTGGGACCACTCCACCATCGGTGTCCTGTGCTCCCACCTCCCTGCGGGGGGCTCAAAAGGCCGGCAGTCGCACCGGAATTTCCACCGCTGCCCTGGAGACTCTTGCGGCCAGTCGGAACTCGCCGGGACCATCAACACGGGTAGAGAGACTGAGGGGGTATGTTTTAAGTGGGTTAGGGAGTGTCTCTTGGGCAAAACAGAGGCAAATGAGCTTCAACATTAGTAAGTGCAGAGTGATGCATGTTGGGGCAAAGAACCCCAATTACATTTATAAACAGATGGGGTCTGAACTCTCTGCGACAAACCAGGAAAGGGACCTTGGTGTCCTGGTGGACAACTCAATGAAGGTGTCAACCCAGTGTGCCTCAGCAGTGAAAAAAGCAAACTCAATGCTAGGGATCATTAGGAAGGGTATAGAAAATAAGTCAGCAAGTGTCATTTTGCCTCTTTATAAATCTATGGTGAGGCCCCATCTGGAATACTGTGTACAGTTCTGGTCACTATACCTCCAGAAGGATATTATGGAGTTGGAGAAAGTGCAGAGGAGGGCAACCAGAATGATGAAGGGACTGGAACACCTTCCTTACCATCTGAGGCTGCAACATTTGGGCCTTTTCACTCTTGAGCGACGGCGTCTAAGAGGTGACCTGATTGAAGTTTATAAAATCATGCACGGTGTGGACAAAGTAGATAAGGAAAAACTGTTTTCCCTATCGCACAACACTAGAACTAGGGGACACTCGATGAAACTTTTGGGTACTAGTTCTCAAACAAATAAGAGAAAGTACTTTTTCACCCAGAGGATCACTGGTCTATGGAACTCCCTGCCAGAAGAAGTGGTGACAGCTGTCAGTCTTGACAGCTTTAAGAAAGGATTAGACAAGTTCATGGAGGACAAGGGTATCAATGGCTATAATTATGGATACTTAAGGACAACCTCGGGGTTGGAGAGATAGGCAGGATATCTCTCAATGCCATTTCCAGGGAATCCTAAACAGGGGAAGGCATCTCCTTGGGAATACCCTGAAGGAAATGGTGAGGCACTGTGTGAGACAGAATGCTGGACTGGATGGGCTGTGGCCTGTTCCAGCAAGGCTATTCTTATGTTCTTATGTTCTTAATACCATCTAGCCATCTCATTTTGGGCCACTGCCTTCTTCCTTTGCGTTGAGTCTCAAGCCAGCTTTTGCATTCTCTTCTTTCAACCTAAGCAACAACTTCTTTAGGTCTTCCTCACTTTGTGCCATTAGGGTAGTATCATCTGCATATCTCAAGTTGTTGATGTTTCTCCCAGCAATTATGATCCCAACTTCTGATTTGTCCAACCCTGCATTGCGCATTATGTTCTCTGTGTATAAGTTTAATTTATTTATTTGTTTGTTTGTTCAATTTCTACCCTGCCCAATCAGCCAAGGCCGACTCAGAGCAGCTAACAAACACAGGATAAAACAGCAGATAAAACAATTAAAACTACCCCTAACCGCGCCGCCCATAAAAAAGGGTGCTGGAACCAAAGGCTATATCAGCCAACCCAAACTACCCCCCCCCTCATAAAAGGGTGAAAAAATGCAGCCTTGTCTTACTCATTTTCCTATTTCAAACCATACTCACAGTATAATAGGCTGGACAATATGTTGATTTGAAAGACTAAGACTGGCTGTGTGACAACCAAGTATTTTTTTTAAAAAATCTTATCTTCAGTTAAGGAAAAACTGAGGCAGAGCACAACCCATTAATGCAGACATTTTCATTTGGTGTTGTTCACCAGAGGCTTGTCAATAGACTGAGCCATATATGTTCTGGCAGTCTTTCTACTGGGACAATATTGCCTTGAAGTACTTTCCTTTCTCTTTTTTTAATGCCAGCCTGAAGACAACATATGTTCATTTCATGTCATAGAGATATTGCTTCTGGTATTGCAAATGCATTACTACATTGAGCTTTTTTGTAAAACAGATGGCACATATTTCTCAGACTATTTCTGCAACAATTGCACTGCATTCTTCACATTGACAAAAACATCATCAGCACCACACAGAGCTGCCTTAGCTTATGTCAGAATTGTAAATGAAGGTCCACAGGAAAAAGATCTATAGAGGTGAATGAGCCTCTTTAGAAAACTCAAAGACAGTGTTCATAGTGGGTGCTTTCTTGCCCATAACGACAATAGTCTTGAGAAGCAATCAGTTTAGCTAGAACATGGCAAATGGTGACATTATCTTGTTTTGAGAGGAAGAGAAAAGAGTTTAAGCTCCTCTGTTTCATTCCTTCTGGGCAACACTTGAATACATGAGTGCTTGATGAAAGGAGGAGAGTTGGTGTGGTGTAGTGGATAGAGTGATGGAATAAAATGCTGGTTAAAATTCCCCATCAGCCATGGAAGCTCAATGAGGTGTGGACCTTATGCCTTATAAAGCCACTCCTTACATATGCCACATAAAAATCTTACTGGGATGCTACAAATTAAAAACAACTTGATGGCACATAACACACAAAAGAATTAGGGTGTGCATACCAAAGCTTAGAAGCAACATGTCATAAAATTGCAGCAGTATCTGTCACATTATGTTTGAGATTAACCGGAGGATACCAGTGAGCCTGACTGGTAATGCCATTATTTTGTGTGTGCAATTACTGTATTTGTTACTTTTTCTCCATTTTGGAAACCAAACATAAAACCAAATGCTTTCTTTGAGCGTTATGAAGCAGTGTTTTTCCCCACATTTTATGTGACTGACCCATTTTTGCAGGGGCAAGGGGGGCATATTATAAATACTTGTAATAATAAGAGCAAAATTTTATTTTTTTAGGCTTTGCAGGAAGCTACATAACAAATTATGGTTTGGGATCTTCATACCTTGTGGAACGTCTTCCCCTCAGGACAGTAGCCTGCATCACTCGCTCCTCAATGTCAGCACAGCTTCAGGTGCAGACCCCGAGACTGGCTAGAAAGGAGTGACAAGGAGAAAGGCCTTCTTGGTGGCAGCACCAATGCTATGGAATGTCATTCCAACTGGGCTACGCCAGGCTCCATCCCTGCAGTCTTTTAAAATATTTAAAAACACTGCTCTTTGGGAATGTGCTGCCTATTTCTGGTCATTAGATATGCTGCCCGGCTCCTTTTCATTCTAAATAGGTTGCGTTTTAAGGGTCCTGGATTGTGGTACTTTCTGGTTATTGTAATGTGTGGTGATGATTTTATCGGGAGTTTTATTGTGTGTAATTTTTAATTTTATGACTGGTTTTATGATGTTAGCCACCCTGAGTAGGGATGATTTTTCTGACTCTAGGGTTCAGTGCTCATCTCTTTCAAAGCTGAAGAGCCAGCGCTGTCTGCTTCTGCAGACATTTCCATGGTCATGTGGCAGGCATGACTAGACACCGAAGCGCATGGAGCGCTGTTACCTTCCCACCAAAGTGGTCCCTATTTATCTACTTGCAATTTCTTGCTTTCGAACTGCTAGGTTGGCAGGAGCTGGGGACAAAGACGGGAGCTCACTCTGTCCTGCAGTACTCGGGAATCAAACAGCTGACCTTCTGCCTCCCAGTCAGCGTCTTAGCCACTTGAGCCACTGCAGACCCTGTGAATAAATAAATAAATAAAATTATCTTTAAATAGAAAATCTGGCTTATAGACTTTTCAGCACCAACATTCATATGGACCACTCTTCAGTCTGCCACATATTCAACATGTGTGTTCCAAGGGTCAGTTAGCTGGATTTAGAAACTGTAGTGCAATTAGAAACTAAGTCTTCTTGGGCCGAAGATTCTCCAAAGGTCTGTCTTGGTGTAAAAAAAAGCAATGTTATTGGAAAAAGAATAATGAAATAGAGCTTTCATAGATAGACAATTTGGAAATCAGACATTTCCATCTCCCATCGCTCAACCCATCGCTCAACCCATTAACATGCACATGAAACAAATCCCAGATTAGACTGAATAGGATAAATTTAGTTTTCAATGTCTTCAGTATAAACAAACAGTCATTGATCTGGTATGTAGCAACACTGTGAGGTGACGCAAACTGGCTGGATAGCTCAGAGATTTAGGTTTCTGACTATGAAATCAGAGTTTGGGAGTTTGATTTCCCACTGTGCCTGCAGAGTGAACGGCCCACCTGTGTGGCCTTGGGCAAACTACACAGTCCCAAAGTGCCCCTAGGAAATGAAAACAGTAAATCCTTTTTGCGCTCTCCCTACCTAGAAAACCCTGGAAAGGGTTTCCATATGCCAAAATCAGTTTTGACCCCATGCAATATATAAGGTGGTGTGATTAGGCATACTTCTGCAAAGAGAGCAAACACTCTCTTCCTACCCTTACAATTTGTGTGAGAGTTCACATTCTCATATTATACCATATCAGTAAGTCTCAATGGATTATTGATGTTAATAATTTGCTGATGTTAAGAAGCCACAGTCAAAAGCATGTCTGTGTAAAGGCTTCAGTTAGTTGAGTGTGTGTCACACACACACACACCCAATAATCTAAAAAGAGGGCAACAGAGCTGAAAAAAGCACAACTGTCTGGCCCAATGCTTTGGAACTAGGATAGTACTGGTTTAAGTCTATTAATCAACACTAAGATGCCAGGTTATCCTGCTATAGTAGTAGAGTAGACCATACTGCCAGCAACTCAACGCTGAGTGTCAAGTGGCAGTTAACTAACCTGACAACCCTGAGGACTAATGGCCTTGGGTGCCAAAGTCCACCGGGAAGGGTGATGGTCCCCAAGTGGATCAAATCCCACTTGAATCCATCTTGAAGGTGGCCAGCAGCTTCATCAATACTGGCCTGGGGCTGAGGAGGACTTTGCATGCCAAAAGGGCTCAGGACCAGAAAGTGACTTACAGAACTGGATCAGTGGTATGGATGTCACGCTGCAATGCGGAAGGCAGATCAAAGGCCAAAAGGCCACTGCATTATATTCTCAGGACAGTCTTCATGGCTGTTTGCCATGAGGATAGCCAATATTCGGATCCAGATATGGCAAAACAACAAGAAGAAGATGTTTACACAGACATGATAGAAGGGGTCATCACCATTATTATTATTATTGTTTAAAAGGTAAAGATCACCCTTGTTCAGAAGCCAGTAGTATCTGATTATAGGGTTTGGTGTTCATCTTTGTTTACAGCCAAAGAGCCAGCACTGTCTGCCTTTGCTGACGTTTCTGTGGACATGTGGCAGGCATGATTAGACATGGAATGCTGTTTACCTTCCTGCTGAAGTAGTTGCTATTTCTCTACTTGCAGTAGTTAGCTCACGTCATCATGAAGCACTCAGGTCTCAAACTGTTGACCTGCCAACCTTCCAGTTGTCAAGTTCAGCACCTTAACCACCTACTAAACCTTACTAAGTAAAAATCCCGAAATCTGAAAAAAGTTTAGTCATAAACCTTAATGAAAGATAACCATATCTAGAAAAATATGACTAGATAGCTGATGTTTATATTCCATACATTCAAATGAAAGTATTCTCAGGTCCTTACTCCATAGATTTAAGAGAAGGTTGAGGCTTATCCTGCCAATTTTGCAGTACATTTCCTCTTTTACGCATATATTAATTCCTGTGACTACAATAAATGAAGAGACAAAGAGAGCCACATGCAGCAGCAAATGGGAATCAAGCATAGCTTTCTGTGGATTGAGGTCATTGCCTTAAAAATGATTCAAAACATGTAGTGGTGGACATAAAGGACAAAAGAGTAATTGACCTTTCTCCTGTCCTGTTTCAAAACTGAATGGTTTCAGTTTGGAGCAGGTTTCAATGATGTTAACTTTTTTTCAGTAATATCATTGCACTTTCTTTTTAGCTATGCAAAACTCTTTTTCAAATATAATTTAAAAATTGCTTGCAGGCAGAACACCTTTAAGACTAGAGATATACTTTAATTGGCATTTAACAATTGCTTTAAACTGTCCTATATTTTAATATGCACTTTTAGGTCGCACTGTAGTTTTCTAATCTTTATTAAGCTAGCATTTCTCTCTGTTGCCATTTTATATCACTTGCAGTGAGCAGGGACTCTTAGCTGTAAATACAACCCTTAAGAAACGGACTTTCATAGGTGAAGGTGAAGGTCTTATATCCGCAGTGTAGGCCAAATTGATATTAGTTTAATAACCTGTAAACTGTGGTAAGAAATGTAATTGTCCTACATTACAAGGGTATTCCTTCAACTGCACAGTTTATTCATATGTATAATCTAAATAATTGAGTACCTATGCATACAATAGAACATTTCCTCATATGCAAACACCATTTAATAGATGGTTATATCCAAAAAGATGGATAAAAAAGATGCCTCAATATAATTGGTTTGTTTTTGATTATACTACTGATACAAATTTACTTAAACAATAAATCTGGACAAGATAGGATTTATTGTTACATAACACTTGGATTAGAAGAGTAAAACCAAAGGTTTATGAGAATTTAGTTCTACTCACCTAATATTTTGCTCACCCTCATGTTAACAGTAGGACAATAACAAGATCAGGAATATATCCTTGAGTAATATGAGTGTACAATGCTGTAAAAGTCTATTCCAGAAAAAGGCAATTGTTATCCATAAAAATGAAGCAAAATTCAAATCCAAAAAAATTAACAGTCTATATCAGGGGTTCCCAACCAATGGCCCATGGGCCAGCCCCCAGCCCCATTTCATGTGGCCCACTGCCGCTGCACCCACACCCAGAGGTGGAAGCAGACGTGTTTACGTCAGCCATAAACATGCCTGCACATGTCTAAACATGCCTGTGGCTGTCATAAATGCGGAAGAGTGCTCATTTACGGCTACCATAAATGTGCCTGCTTCTGCTTCCAGGTGGTGTGGTCCGGCCTACTCAGCTGTCCAGGGAGCATGGTCAGGCCCACGGTATAAAAAGGTTAGCCAACCCTGGTCTACATAAAAATTAAATACTTTGTTTCTGAACCATGATTAATGATTGCACTAGGTTGCACATCCTCATTTTCTGGTCTCTTGCCTTGTGAACACCAGCCATATGTTTTGTTTTGGAATGAACCTTAACCAGATTTAAAACTGGCCAGCACTATCAACCAAGATTTAGACAGCAAGGTTTTAAACATTTGAAAAACCTGGTTAACCCTAATTGTGGTTCATCAGTAGTCTACCATGCATGATTTGTATTCAGGACAGCTTTTCTTAAGAAAGTAACTGTCCTATAGTGAGGGCATAGGTGGAAATGTCTTCAGAGTTCCACCAGACTACGTGGAAAATAACTTTCTCACTGCTACATCTCTTCAAGGCCTGGCAGATGTGGTGAAAATGGATTAGTGAAGAAAAGTTCTTCTCCCCACCGTCACCTTCTGAATCTCTGCTGGCAAAGATAGTCAGAGGAATGTCTACAAAACAAATATTGCTATATTCTGAATCAAAGTAAACATCCAAACCCTATTTTTAAAATAGCAGTCCCACACAGAACATACTGGAGAAACTAATCTGACTGCTAAAAAAGCATGGGAATTGTGTTGTTCTTTTTACCTGGAGCTTGAGCTTAAACCAGTGTTTCCCAGCCTTTGGTTTTTGGATTTCAATTCCCAGAGGCCTAAGTCAATTCCCCAAAGCACTGATCAGCCAATGTACAGTAGGACTTCTGGGAATTTAAGTCCCCCTGTTGGGCATGTGCCCCACGTTGGGAACCACTGGCTTAAACTGATAAAAGATGTTGAATGCCTGGCATGCAACATGAACTACAGGTAGCTGAACTGTGCATGAACATCTACACTTGAAAGACATGTATCAAGGAAAGGTTGAGTAAGGCACCGGAGCCACAGCAGCAGCAGCCGGACCTCTCCAGCCTCTCCCGGGGCGCATGCCACTGGCCCTGGGATGGGAGGCAGCTGTGTTGGGCACCCCTCCCCTTGACCCCATGTGGGTGGGGAGCTGAAAAGGCGCCAGAGCCGCAGCATCAGCATCCGGACTTCTCCAGCCTCTCCTGGGGCTCACACCACCGGCCCCAGGATGGGAGACAGCTGTGTTGGGCGCCCCTCCCCCTGGCCCCATCCAGGCGGGGAGCTGAAAAGGTGCCAGAGCCGCAGCTGCTGCAGCCAGACTTCTCCAGCCTCTCCCGAGGCCTACGCCACTGGCTCCGGGATGGGAGGCAGCTGTGTTGGACGAAACCCTCCCTGACAAGGTCGGGATTGAAGTCTTTTTTCCCCTATGACTGTATAGATTGTTTGTTGGTTTTTGACATGTCGTGCTGATATACTGTTCTGTCGATATATTGTCTTGCTGATGCCTTTTTGATATGATATGTTTTCTGATATGTTCTGAAGTAATATTGTTTCTCTGATATATTGTTTACTGACATATTGTTTCACTGATATATTACTGATACATTTTGATATGTATTGTTGATACTGGTCTCTAGTTCATACCTGTCAACCGCGGCTCCTGCGTAAACCGGGTCTGTGCAGGTCACGTTGTACGCATGCGCATGGAGGGCTACGCCACTTGCGTAGCCTTCTACACAGGCGGCATAGCCTTCTGCGCATGCGTGGAAGGGAGCTACGGAAGTGTAGAACCCTTCCACGCATGCGTGCAACGCGACCTGCGCAGATGGGCCTTCTTTCCCCTGCTGCCATTTCCGCTGAGGGAAATGGTGCAAATCGGCACCGAATTACGGGGTAATCCCAGCCAAATCGGGATGGTTGACAGGTATGCTCTATTCCCCCTGCCTCTTCTGAACCCCGCCTGTACCTCTGGCAATTCTCTCTCCACGTGCTGCTGAAGTCTATCCTGTATTATCTTGAGCATAACCTTGCTAGCGTGTGGGATGAGTGCAATTGTTCGATAATTTGAACATTCTTTGGCATTACCTTTCTTTGGGATTGGTACGTATACTGATCTTTTCCAATCCTGTGGCCACTGTTTTTATTTCCAGATCTGCTGGCATATCAAATGCAGTAATTTGATTCCATCATCTTTTAGAGCTTTGAAAAATTCAACTGGGACACCGTCCTCTCCACTAGCTTTGTTGTTTGCAGTGCTTTTTAGGGCCTTTCTGACTTCACTCTCTAGGATGTCTGGCTCAAGTTCAATGTTCTCATCATTGTGATTATCAATGGTGTTGAGCTCCTTTTTGTAAAGTTCCTCTGTGTATTCTTTCCATCTTTTCTTAATCTCTTCTGCATCAGCTTACTCCTTGCTGTCTTTACCCCTTATCATGGTCATTTTAGCTTTGAATGTTCCCTTGATTTCCCCTATTTTTTTTTGAAAAGATCTCTAGTCCGGCCTCTTGTGTTGTTTTCCTCTATTTCTTTGCACTGTTCATTTAGATAGATTTCCTTGTCTCTCCTTGCTTTTCTTTGAAATTCTGTATTCAAGTGATTGTATTTTTTCCTTTCTCCCTTGACTTTTGCATTCCTTCTTTCCTCTGCTATTTTAAGAGCCTCATCAGACAACCACTTTGCTTTCTTGTGCTTCTTTTCTTTTGGTATGGTTTTCCTTGCTGCTTCCTGCATGATGTCCCGCACATCTGTTCATAATTCTTCTGGCACTCTGTCTATCAGTTCTAAACCATTAAATCTGTTCCTCATCTCCACCGTGTATTCCTTAGGGATGTTGTCTTGGTCATATCTTTCTGGCCTAATTGTTTCCCTACTTTCTTTAGTCTAAGTCTGAATTTTGCTATTAGTAGGTTGTGATCTGAACCACAGTCTGCTCCAGGTCTTGTTTTTGCTGACTGTGTGGAGGTTCTCCATCTTTGACTGCAGAGTATGTAATCAATCTGGTTTTGATGTTGGCCATCTGGTGATGTCCATGTATAAAGTCACCTCTTGTGTTGCTGGAAGAAGGTGTTTGCTATGCCCAGTGTGTTATCTTGACAGAACTCTATCAATCTTTGCCCTGCTTCATTCTGCATTCCAAGACCAAACTTGCCTGTTATTCCATCTACTTTTGGATTTCCTACTTTGGCATTCTAATCTCCCAAGATAATGTAGACATCATTTCTTGGTGTTTGTTCTATGAGGTCTTGTAGGTCCTCGTAGAACTGGTCCACTGTGGCTTCATCTGAGCCCGTGGTTGGTGCGTATATTTGGATTACAGTGATATTAAAAGGTTTGCCTTGTATTCTGAATGACATCATTCTGTCATTTTTGAGATTGTATGCCATTACTGCTTTTCTCACTCTTTTGTTGACAATTATGTCTACTCCGTTTTTTCTGAGGTTTTCTTGACCACAGTAGTAGATGTGATGGTTTCCCGAGTTGAATTCACCCATCCCTGTCCATTTTAGCTCGCTGATTCCCAAGATGTCAATGTTTATTCTTTCCATCTCATTTTTCACCACTTCCAATTTTCCTTGGTTCATTGACCTCACATTCCATGTTGCTATACAGTATTGTTCTTTGCAACACTGTATTTCTCCTCCCCCTCTCCTGTCCCTCCCCTTCTTTTGATCTGTGTTGAGCATCCTGTTTCATCTAACTTGCCTCTTTTGTTTTGCCTTTTGTTCTAGTCCATAGGGTTCTCTTGGCAAAATTTCTGGCGTGGTTTGCCGGTTTCTACACCAGTATCCTCTCATCATACATGTTATTACAGTTCAAAACAAAGTATTATCATGCATATTATCAGTTTAAAATTAAAAATACACAGTTAAGGAAAATTCAATATATCAAGTCTCTACTTGTAGGTTCGCTATCTACATCAGTTGCTATATGACTTATTATATTAGTTCAAATTGTCACAGTTTGGAAGCACATTAACTAAATGAGTAGAATTTCAGGTTTAAGCTCTCTCAGTATATACCATATTGTCTGCCAATTTGCTGCTAAAGTGATGTTAGATAAACATCTCAAGTCATTTTGAAAGCATTGATTTTTTGCTGTTCTGCTGAAGTAGGCAGATGATGTGTGGTTGTTTTGTCTAAGATTACCACTATCAACAAAGAAGTCAACTTCTTCTTTGCTTCCTGTTTTACCCCATCAGGTGTCAAGAGAGATGCAAGGTTCTTGTTCTGGCACTTCTAGCAGCCTCCTCCGGTGTTATTTGGTGTTCTTGTAATATTTCTCTGATGGTATTTCTCCATCTTCCTCTGGGTCTGCCTTGCGGTCTTTGTCCTTCTCTTCTTTCCACATTTGTCTTGTAAAGTATGGAATTCCAAGACATTATCTCCAAATGGGCAAAGCACTTTATTTGTTGCCTCTGTATGTAGTGCAAGATTGGTTCTGTTCCAATTCTTTTTCTTATAACCTTATTCCTGATTTTATCTCTTCTAGTCACTCCAGCAGCCTTCCTCAGTAATCTTGTTTCCGTGGTGAACAACTTTTGTTTATGTTTTGTTGTAAGTGTCCATGTTTGGCACTGGTAACATAAGGTGGGAATGAATATGCTTTGTATGAGGTGCTTCTTTGTGTTGATTGCCTTGTGTTGTAAGAGCAGAGCTAACTGTCCCAATATTTAGTTTGCCTTGCTGCACTGTATGTTAATTTCTTCGACCATTTTGTCATTTTCAGTAAATGTTGTTCCTAGGCACTTGAACTCTGCCACTTGTTTTTTACTTGTGACCTCTATCTCAATATCTAGAGTATGCTGTTTCCTTCCAATTGCCATTACCTCAGTCTTTTCTTTATTGAGTCTCATATTATTTATCTTACATTCTTGGTTCATTGATGTAAGGTGTTGTTGTAGTTCCTTAGCTGTATTTGCTATCAATGCCTGATCATCTGCAAAAATTAATTTGTTGATATTGTTTCATGGGCTTAGTATTTTTGCTTATGCTGTCTATGTAGGTGATGAATAATAATGGTTATAGTATGTATCCCTGCCTCACTCCAGATGTTAGTGCAAAGGGTTCTGATATCCCTTGACTTGTTCTAACTACACTTTTGCTGTCATTATATTCCTCTCAAAGTCTGACCCCACATCCACATCATAAGAGGTGCTAACAGGTACAATTAAGGGATTGCTAGGACTGGGCGAATTATGGCATGGTTTTGCAACACAGGACTGCTACGGTAGCCATGAAGGCCAGCCTGAATTACTCCGAAAAGACCTGGACAAAGGGGCTGTGGTGAAGTTGCAATAGGCGCAGCAAGCCGGCTACAGATAACCCATTGCAACAAAACTACAAAAAGAATGAAGTCAACACTTCTCATAAATTCAAGAAATCTTTAATTTTTAAAAATGGAATATTTATAACCCTGTTAAGTCATTGGTGTTAGCAGCAGCAGCAGCAGCGGTGGCTGCAACTTGATCTAAGTATACATTTTTTCCTGCCCCAGGGCACCGGAAGGCCTGGTCTTCGAGGGCGACTGGTTCTGGGCCACCTTTGCACTCCAAGGCAAGCAGGAAAAATGGAATTGGCATGAATTTGTTTAATGTGGATCCCAGTTTGCCATGAAGTGATCCACACACTATGATCTCGGAGCCATCTCCTGTGACACATATGAAATAAGACATGCAGGAGTTAACAATGGGACTGCAATGTACTGCACCCTTGAGGATATTGACTTCACAGCCAGTCCCTCTGGCATGGCCTCCTACACCTCCATGACCGCTGGGAATCAGAAGTGGTTCCTCCTCCTCTCGTTTTGCTGTTGGGCCCAGTAAGATGGTTTCCAGTGGCATTTCCTCCATTGAGAGGACCACCACCTCACCCAAAGGGGCTCATCCGCCTGTAGCTGTTGGCCCCTTTGGGGAGTCAGCAGTGAGTCACTGGCTGTACGGTCTACTTCATTACCGTAGCGGGATGTCCGGGATGTCCACCCTGTTAAGCACATCTTTACTAAATTTCAGTGCTACTTACTAGTAAAACAATGGCCCATATTTTGTTTGTACTAATTAGGTCCATTGCATCAACTTGTTTGTTGAACTTTCCATATGTACAGGTGGAGTTTTCTTTCTGAAGCTATTTCAGGGATTTTATTACCATTAATCTTTTCTCAGGGTGCATATAATTTATCTCACCAGCCATCAGAATTCCCAGAGGGTAAATTACTCTAGAGTCTTGGTGCCCTCATACTGTATCAAATTGACCTGCTTCTTGTTTGCCATTTTTGTGTACTACATTGCTTATTTAACAAGAAACAGAATGATTGTGACTCTGAGAAGGTCCTTTGATAGTAGTTTTGACATTCTGCCTGAATAATGACCCTCATTATGGAGTCCATGACAGGCTCTGAAAGTCCTGATTTATGAATACATCTCAGAATCTACATTAAGGCTACCCCACCTCACTTCCTCTTGATATTCAGATTAGATAGAGCTGAAGCCCTTTGAAATTTCCTGGAAATGAGATAATTACATGATTATGACAATTTGAAATCGCCTCCTTTTTTGGACTTAACAACACTCTGCTGTATAATTTTTATTGTTTTCTAGGTTATTAGGAAAATCTGTTTCTTGAACAGTAAGTGAGCTAATTTTATTGGATAAGAAGGTGAAAGTTGGGATATTTTTAGTTCTTAGGATTCTGATCGCCCCCCAAATAAAAATTCATTAAAGGTAAAGAAGCTGGGAATCTAGCTTAGCTAAGAGATAAATGTCTTGTGTTCTTGCTGTAGCCAATTAGAAAGCATTGTATCAACATGTTTCTGTGAAATTTGTTGTTGGTGTACTATTTTCTGTGCTGCAGTCACTTAAATGAATCTAGCTGAGTTAATCTGTTATGCTGTACATTTGCTGTGATTCTTTGCATGTATCAGTTAGAAGCAAGAACTTCATTGACTTGTTCATCTACCTTCAAAAAGGAAATGGATTAAGAGAGTTGTGCATTACTATGCATGCTCGTCCGCAAATTAGTTCTACTGTGTTGAGTAAGACGTATGTACATACATCTCAACTGAAAATGAGATGGGCTTAAAATGTGGGCAAGGACATAAATATGTATGTGAGCCCCACACAAAACAGTGCTATGCCCATATGGAATGTGAAGTCTGCAGGCAGGACAGATGCAGAGAGTGCTGGCTCTTTGGCTGTAAATGGAGATGAGCACTGCCCCCTAGAGTTGGAAATGACCAGCTTTTGAGCAAGGGAGAACTTTACTAGGGGAAGTCTAGTCTTAGGATAGGGGTGCCTGGCACACAGTGGTTCATGGGGCCGCAAAGGGTTGGACTTGACTATGCGACTAAACAACAGCAGCAGCAGCAGCAGCAACATCAACAAAGACTTAGTGATCTCTAAGAGCTATTGCTTTCTGAAGTTTGTTGTAAACATCTCAGAATTGCAGGAGTGTGGATGTATGCTCTTCATTTATGGTGACCCCATGTTTTCCTAGGTATAATGTTCTCAGAAAGAGGTTCACCAGGCTCTCTTCCTAGAGGCACTCTGAGACCATGCTGCTTGCCCAAGCTGTAGCGGTTGGCTATTTTCCTAGGAAGCACAGTGGAAAATTGAGCTCTTGACTCAGGAACCAGGTTTTTCAACTAAGCCAGCTGTAGTCAATGCACATATATATATAAAATAATTTTATCCAGATGCTGACAAAGCTCTGCAACATTTGGATGGTGTAATTATATATGGAGGTCATCAGGTCACAGTATAGAGCTGTGGGGAAATATATTGATATAGCTGTCAAATGTGGGTGTTGATTTTCAGCTTTTTCCAAAACTGTCCTTAACATGAAGTACAATCAGCAAGTCAGCAAGTAAAACTCCCACTGTGCTCCATTCTTCCTTATCAGAACTGTCCTCCCCTTTCTATAAGTGACTCTGGGAATTTAAATTTCTTTCAAGATACCTTCTTGAGTTAATTGTAAATTATGTCTAGGAATGATAAGGGTCATCCATGTCACAGACAGCTCACACAATTATAGTGGATTAGGGTGGTTTTGAAATTTATAATCAAACGATTCTGTCTCATTCGTGTTTGGGCTTTATATAGTTAACTGATCAAAAACATAACCTTTTAAAAATAGTCTTCAGGTTCAATTTTGGTAAAGTTCTCAAAAAAAATATCCAATGTAATTTGATATACAGTTTAACTAAACTTATTTTTTCATATTATTCTACTCAATGAACACAGCTCTGTTTGCATTTATTCCAGCTTCATACCTTTTAAATATAATTTTAGATAAAAGAACTGCAGTATAGAATTTGGAGAAATGTGAAAATCAAAGCATCATTGTGCCCCAGTTTGCATGTGAGTTCATGGCGTGTGAATTAGGTTGGTTGGTATTAAAATGCAAGCCGAGCAACTCCCTTCAATTTCAAGGAATTCTCATTTTCAGACCTCTTGCAATGCAGGTATGTTGAAGAGGATCTATCTATGAACCTATGGGTCTGAGGGTGTGGGGGAAGCTGGAGGTGAGTATTGACTACCCTTTTTATAAAGGTCCTCAAAGATGATTGCTTTGTTGCTTTCATGCTTGGTAAAGCCAGCACCAGAAGAATATTGTAGTTCTCGAAAAGGTATTTGAGGGCATGACAAAACCTTCTAGACTTTAATAACTATACATGACAGATCTGTCCTCTCCAGCAAGGTTAACTGTTTCTCCCAAGGAGTTAAGTGGCATATAAACTACTGTTCACAACATTTGTGCTAACAGCCTAGCATGACCTCAAATACTGTAGTGGTCATACAAGGTATCCAGTACAATACATTCATCAACAAAGGGAAAAGGACCACAGGGGCAGTGCTGACTTTAAGTGTATTAGGGATCTATAAGGATAAATGCCTAGGCTCTCTCCACAGCAAAAAGTAATTACTGAACCATTGTTTCTATAGTGTTAATATTTTTTCATGGTTCTTTAGAAATATAAGCTATTTAGTTGCTGCACTGACATTTGTACTGCATTATATTTCATACAATGCATCTATACTAAAGTGTAGAACAATCCAATAGCTGTGTGATCATTTGACTTTTATAGCAAATCACCAATAGGAAAGAAAGTGTGTGGGGAGTAACTTAACATCAGTACTTATTTTTAATATAGCTAAATTATCTAATTAACTAAGCCTGAACAGCCAAATCTTAGGGATTTAAAGTTTTAAAACAGTATGTTCAATTTATAATATACATATTCACACCTACGGAGTTCTCTCTCTTTGTGCGTGTGTGTGTGTGTGTGCGTATTTATAAGTACTTACACATTGTTGAAACCTATCATATTTGTTATTTGATTTGTAAGTAACTGGTCCAGCCTTTCTGTCAGTCATAATATTCAAAGCATAAAAGATTTATAAAAATCCACAGAACAATCTGGACAACATTTTCATCAACAAAGTTATGAGTTGGTGAAAACAAGACATGAAACGGTAATTTAGATGTACTCTTTGATGGCGTTTGAATTGAGGTGAACATTTCTGAGAAGATCTTGAAATGTTACAGAATGAGCAGATGGCTTACTAAACATAAAGGGCACTATTAAATGTTATCTTGTTGCTTTGGTTAACAATAGGCAGGTGGAAAGTGGTTTTTTTCATGGTACATCGATGTACTTTGAAGTTTTGGATAATATACACAATTCTAAAAATGTCAGTATAGATTTTAAGCTTAGAAGTTATTTTTCAGGTATTTTGGAAGTTACAATTATTCTTACACACAAAGACATCTCCTTAAATTCTGGAATTTTAAGCTTGAACTATGAGGAGCTTTCTGGAACCCAGTACAGGTATCAAATCAGATCAGAACTACTATCACACATCCTCACAACCACCTTACAAGAAGTATAAGCAAATTCCTTCTCTTAAATTGTAAGTTGCATTTATTTATAGGCTCTTTATAGCTGATGGTCAGACTTGTGAGATCAATCTTTGTTTACTTTTGAATAGCAGACATTGCAGGCGCACCCCCCAATAAAGGACTCAGACACTGATGAAAGTGGATAACGGCATTGGGCCACATTTATTGATTCATGCCCTAGTCCGAATTATAAATTTCTATTGGTAATTGACCAATTATAATTCTTAAGGCAAGCAGGCCGAAGTAACACTGGTAAGGTACCACCCAAAATTGTCGACGGCAATTGTTACAATGTATCTATTTGTATCAATTTGTTTGTTGACAACAAACAAATTGTTGACCGTAGTCAATATCTAACTAATGACCCCACCCTCTGACGCGTATCCGTAAAATCACGGGGTGATGCATGCTGTCTAGCTGTAGCCATCACCCCGTCGCCTGGTTCGTCGTTGACCGGACAACGTTTATCCAACTTATGCCTGTCTAGTGTTGTCCAGTCAATTGCGAACCTGCCGGATACCTGTGGGTCATAAATGTTTACCTTACCAGTGCTACCTGCCCATGTGACCAAAGTCAACAGCAGCAACAGAAACCCCTATATCAAACCATAGCAACAGTGTGGGATGGGCGAAAAAACCAGGACCCGAGAGCCAATTGTGAGTCCCAGCCAAAAATTCCCACCCGGCCCCGAAGCGACCAAAATATCACACTGTTAACTAGGGAGGGGGTGGAGGGGGAAAACTTCTCCGCTCCGTCGCTTCGCAAAATGGCAGCTCGGCTGCCTCGTGGCCACCCATTTTATAAGGGTGCTGGCCACGCCCCTAACTACCCGGATGCCTTCGTCCGGTGGGGGGGCCCGCAAAGAGCGCGGCGGCCATTTTGGCGCCGCGTTTGCATTGCAGGCGCACCCCCCAATAAAGGACTCAGACACTGATGAAAGTGGATAACGGCATTGGGCCACATTTATTGATTCATGCCCTAGTCCGAATTATAAATTTCTATTGGTAATTGACCAATTATAATTCTTAAGGCAAGCAGGCCGAAGTAACACTGGTAATGTATCTATTTGTATCAATTTGTTTGTTGACAACAAACAAATTGTTGACCGTAGTCAATATCTAACTAATGACCCCACCCTCTGACGCGTATCCGTAAAATCACGGGGTGATGCATGCTGTCTAGCTGTAGCCATCACCCCGTCGCCTGGTTCGTCGTTGACCGGACAACGTTTATCCAACTTATGCCTGTCTAGTGTTGTCCAGTCAATTGCGAACCTGCCGGATACCTGTGGGTCATAAATGTTTACCTTACCAGTGCTACCCGCCACACGGAGAGGCTTCAATGAAGGCTCGACGCCCCCCCCCAGACCGTCAGTTCGGTCAACAGGCCTGCTCGCCAATCACCTAACAGGAGGTCCATACCTCCTCGCGACAGATGGACCCTATCCCCTGCGTAAAGTTCATAATTTTGCAGACTAATGGCGGGGTGACGACTGACCCGCCCCCAACCCCTGTCGACAAGGAACCGGGCAACAGCCCTGTTTACCATGCGTCTAGCACGGTCAAGGGCCTGGAGGTCGAACCCTCCCCTATAAGCGTGCCGCGGCACAATGTCTGACCAAACGAGGGTTGTGGCGGGCCACACGTAATGTAGGTAGGCGAGGTCACCGCAAATCGCATGCTTCAGCGATAGGCCGGTGACCCGACCTAAATCATTGCCCCCAAGGTGTATGATCAGAATGTCAGGCGGGTCAGCATTCCGTCCGGAGAAAAGGAATGGCAACAGTTCCCGCCATAAAATCCCGGGCTTACCATACCATGTGAGACTTGCGTATGCACCCAGTCCCAGTCGGGGTCCCCACTCTGTTGCCGCAGCGTAATGCGCTGCCCTGTGCACGTAGCTATGGCCCACCAGCCATACTGTCACCGGTGTAATACGACACCCAGGGTCTGTCAAGGGAAAAAACAAGGGGAAGAGAAAAGGTGCGGTGACTCAACTGGTACTCACGGTGAAAGAGGGCAGACATAAAACTGAAAACAATGCGATCCCCACCTCCCCATGCGGCGTATTTCAGCCCCGGAGTACCCAAAAGCAGCCGCAGTGGAAGCCGCCCCTATCCTGAATGAATGGGTGCCGTAACGGGCCCCTGGGAGGCCAAAACTGGCCAGCGCTTTGCCGGTCACCTTCCAAAATTGAAATTTAGTAAGGGGAGACCCATCTTGGTGACAGAAAAACAGGCCATGGTGCGTGCCACGCAGTGCAAGGAACTCCTGTAGGGCACCAACCGGACAGATGTCTGCCAAAGAACATCGTAGCAGTCTTACTCCACTGCCTACGCCGTGCTGATCCATTTTAGAGGAGCGTATCCTCAACTGAGCCCAATCATTGCCAACATAGACATCTTCGAGTTCCAGTGCCCTACGACTTGCATCCGCCTTAGACAGCATCACAAGCTCGCTGATGCGGAGCGCTCCAAAAAAGGCCACCATTGTAGCCGCATGAAACAGGGCTGCCTCATACCTATCAAAACATAGGTCATGCCAGCCCCGTGCCAGTTGGGTAAGAACCCCTGGGGAAATTGGGTGGCGGTCGTCCGGGCTACGCCCACGCTCCCGCACCCACCCCTCCAAAACGTGTCTCACACGGAAGTCAGCGGTACTGTCCGCATGACCGCCCACTTTGGCCATAAAAGCCAGCGCTGACAGCCTAGATGCTATGGTGCGAGGTGCGAGGCCCTGAGCATGTAGGTAAACCATGAATCGAAGGATGTGGGCCACTGGGATCGGCCAGGTGTCTGGCAGCCGAAATTGGGCACAGAATGCTCGGAAAGAAATGAATGCGTGGTGATACGCCTTACGCGTGCGTGGCGCTAGCGACATGCCGATCGCCCGGTTCACCTCTCCTTGCCAAGGGTCCATATCTCATCTGGGAGTGGCGAGGGAAATTCCTCCGCATCCGGGGCCAAGGCGCGGAACCGGGAGATCTGCAGGCGGGACAAAGCGTCAGCGATATCATTATTGACACCCGGGACATGCCTGGCCCTGAACAGCACATTGAGGCACAGGCTGCGCAATACAAACTGGTGCACCAGGTCCATGACCCTGGGTGATTTAGAAGTCTGTGAGTTGACAATGTGGACAACGGCCGCATTGTCACACCAGAAATGAACCACCGAGTTGGCTCACTCCTCACCCCATAGCATCAAAGCCCCCAGGATGGGGAAAAAATCCAGATACGTAAGATCACGCAGGCGACCCGTGCCCAACCAGGCTGGCGGCCACCCACCATAGGCCCACTTCCCATCGAAGTACATCCCATAACCCAGGGATCCAGAGGCATCGGACTGTATCTGGAAACGAGGTGAAGCCAGAAGGTCGGACCTCCAAAATGACACCCCATTGAACTCCCTCAGGAACTGGAGCCAGATAAGCATATCTGCCCTGATACCCTGGGTCAGTCTCACCCTATGGTGGGGCCTGGATAAGCCTGTCATGGCGTCGCACAAGAGCCGAGCAAATGCCCTGCCCGGTGCGACCACCCTGCAAGCGAAATTGAGGTGACCATGTAGCACCTGCAGTTCCCGCAGCGATGCCTTGCGTTTAGCAAGCAAGTCCGAGATGAGGGCCACTATCCTTGACACCTTATCCCCCGGTAACCTAGAAGCCTGCGCTACCGAGTCAATCTCCACCCCCAGGAAGACTAGCTGGGTAGATGGGTCCTCGGTCTTTTCGGGCGCTAAAGGGACACCAAGTTCCTCCATTAGCGTCTGAAATGTGTTGAGGAGACGTGTGCACGTGTCCCAGCTCCGTTCACCCCCGAATAAAAAATCATCCAGGTAATGGGCTACAGACCGGGACCCTGACCTGCGGACAAAAGCCCACTGTAGAAAGGTACTGAAACGCTCGAAGGCCGAGCAAGATATGGAACAGCCAAAAGGCATGGCCTTATCGAAGTAATATTCACCCCGGAACTTGAAACCAGCAACTCAAAGTCACCCGGGTGGACCGGCAGGAGACGAAAGGCAGACTTAATGTCGCACTTAGCTAACAGCGCACCCGGGCCACATGAGCGCACCATGCGCAGCGCTTGTTCAAAAGATGTATACCTGACCGAGCAAAGGTCATCAGGGATAGCATCATTGACCGATCGGCCGGCTGGGTAGGACAAGTGGTGAATCAGGCGGAACTCGCCCGGTGACTTCTTGGGCACTAAGCCCAAGGGGGACACTTTAAGGTTGGGAAACGGGGGTGCAGGGAAAGGGCCAGCGACCCTGCCCGCATCAACCTCCTTAGTAATGCTGGCAGCAGCCACCTCCTCCCTTCCCCTAAGGGACAAAAGGTTGGGGGCGTCTTGGGGGGACCTATCACCCGTGAAAGGAATACGAAACCCCAGTCGAAAACCCTGAAGCAGGTAAACCGCGTCTGCCTTCCTCGGGTACAATGCGAGCCAATTGGGGAGGGGGCCTTTCGGTGGACCAGCTCCCTCTGCGGCAGTCTTGCCAGCCCCTTGTCCACCCCTACCTCTGCCCCGCATCCCTCCAGGCCTGGGGCAGGCGGAGGCAGCATGGGGGCCAGCACAAGAGGGACACTCATGCCTGTACCGGCAATTCTTCCTATTGCAGGAACCATTGGACGAGAAAGTCCAGCACAGCAGGCGGGCTGGAACCCCCTGCCCCGCCACCTGGCGGGGTGTCTGTGCTGGGGCCGCTCGCTGGACCACGTGTCCACAATGGTATCTTTCCCCAGGCGCAGGGCGCGTGGGAGTCATGTACAGAAGCCACAGCTTCTGGCAGGGCTCGTCCCACCTCATCTCTGGGTGCAGGGGAATTCGCATACGGAATTCCTCGTCGTAAGCCAACCACGACGGCCCGGGAAATCAACCATCGCCCGGTAGATGTTGTCCAAATACTGGACCATCGGGATTGCCAGATCCGGCCTGGCCCTGAGGTAAACCGCCATGTATATGAGGTATGCTGGCAACCAATTGGCCCACGTGCGTGGCGGCTTACGACGACGTGCCTGTTCCTTATCCTTCTCATCCTGCCCCCTCCCTCTCCTCCTTGGTGGGCTCTCTGTTAAGAAGGGAGAAGATGTCCACATACTCCCCACGCCAGATCTTTTCTTTGGTAGCCTGGGCCAGATGATCCCCAAGGGGCAAGGAATACCCCGCTGTCGGCAATGCCAACACCGGCATGGTGGGAACTGCGGGCATTGTAAAAGGAGCCTGGACCAACCCGGTCACCCCTAACACGTTCCCAACTGAGTAGGAGGCACCACCCCAAACAGGGCCCTGGGTGGGAGGTGAAGTCGCCGGGTGGGACGTGGGCGACTGAACCGTCGCGCCACCCGTGCGAGGCCACGGCCACTGAAATGCTCCCCCCAAAGTAGTTAGGTGTGTGGGTGCACTAGATTGAACCGCATACTCACATGCTGCACCCCTGTGGGCCGCCCCCACTGGGGGTTCCGGCCCACTGGGGGCGTCGGAGCTCACGATCGCGATTGAGCTCGTCGGTGGGGCCTGCTCAGCACCAGCCTGTTGATTGGGGAGCTGCGAGGCAGTGACCGACGCCGGCCCACGCGCCTCGGGCAGCTCGACCCGTCCCGCCGCCTGCCGCTGCCCGGCAGACGAAGCATCAACCTGCGCCCCAAAAGGCACCCCCGGGTGGTTGACCCTCACGAGGGATGCCTCGAGGGCCGCAACGCGGGCCAGAAGGGCCTCAACATTAACATAGCCCCCTAAGCCAAGGGGGGGCAAAGGGCCGGCCGGCCCACAGGTTGCAGGCGCCGGTCCAGGTCCCTGGACCCCGGGGCCCGAATACGGCCACGCGCCCAGGCCCGGCCCCTGTGGGGCCGGGGGCATGCCCTGCCAGGGGAGGGAACCCAACCACCCCCCATGGCTGAAACCCTCTGCAGGAAGCTGCGTACTAAGAGAAGAAGGCCCCGAAGAATGGACCATGCCAGGGGCAGTGGCCATTGCTTGCGGGCCGGGGACCGCTGCCCCTGCCGGGCCGGGATGCGAACGCCCCGCCTCGGGCCAAGGGGCTATCAACCCCATCCCACCGGTCCCGGTGGGTTCTGGCAAGGGAGGCTGCTGGGTAGGCGCAGTCGCGGTCCTCCGACCCGGCTGGCGCCTCCGCGCAGAGCGAACCGCGTTCGCAGTTGCCTTCTTCTTAAGGGCATAGCTGCTATCTGCTGGTAAGCCGGATAAAGAGAAAGAAAAACCGCAACCAAAGAGGCTTCCCGGCGAAAGACAAGAGCGACGGAGGTAAGAGGGGAAAAACTTCTCCGCTCCGTCGCTTCGCAAAATGGCACCTCGGCTGCCTCGTGGCCACCCCTTTTATAAGGGTGCTGGCCACGCCCCTAACTACCCGGATGCCTTCGTCCGGTGGGGGGGGGCCGCAAAGAGCGCGGCGGCCATTTTGGCGCCGCGCTTGCATTATCAGTTGCAGCAAAGTAGCACATTAGCTCTTTGGAAACTCAGGGAGCCCAACTGCACCAGCCCTTTGTCACTATCTCCTTTCACAACCCTTCAACAGATTGCTTTTGTGGTCTGTGATACCTTACTTAGGAGAAACAGCTGTCAGCAAAAATCAAGTAAAGTGACTCTTGGCTTCTCAAAAAAGAAGGATAGTCCAGTGAAGGTTATGGTAGATGCCACATTGAGTGAGCTACCTGCTGTTGCAAAGGATCAGTGAATAAACTTGATTCCTTCCCCCAATTAGAAGTAGGAGTCAAACCTGAGATTCTGGGAAAGCAGATTGCTATTTATCTGCCCACACCCACAAAACAGCTGAGTAGGGGGTCCTCCAGAACTAGTACCTGTCACCTACTTGGCCCTCTGTCCTTTCCACAAAGCTTTGTAATTCTCTCCTCCTGAACTATGCCTGTTTTGGGTTCCAGCTTCTTCTTCTTATCATCCTCTTGTTGATCCATCACCCAAGATAAACTTGTTTGGTATGCCATTGAGGTTTTTCCAAGGAAGACTTAACTAGGATCAACTGCTGCTAATAGCTTCTTGCCAGCTTTTCTGCTTGTCATGGCAGCACCTTTTCCATCATTGGCTCAGACGTTTGAGCAGGTGATGTTCTGTTTTATTAAGCTGAGCACAGTAGCCCTTCTCCCTTTATCTGTGGGAGATAGGTGTTAACACTTCCCACAAATGTCTGAAATGGGAGAAAAGAGTGAATCTTATAGAGTACATTATATATACTGGCTTCTAGTGGATGGTTCTGGTAAAGCACTGATTTTTCAGTGAATGTTCTGTGGCCAATATTAAATAAAACAATGGATACCAAAACTCACAGATTTGGGGGGGGGGGGCCCTACTGTAGTGCTACTTGCTGCAATTCTGCCCAGGCAAATATTTTGTGTGGATGAAGGCAGGCATGTCCAGTGAAATCTGAAATCCTGTTGCACTGTTACACAAAAAGCATAACTTCTAGAGGCACATAGCTTCAAGTTAAGGAATGTAACTCAGCATGCAACAGGTAATACCTAGAGATATTTCTTAATCTGAGGTAGTTTGCCTTCCATAACAGAATTTCACCCATTGTTTCAATCTTGAACCTTTACAGTAGTTGCATCAAGTATGAGACGTTTGAGATGTTTCAATGATTGATAATGTGTTTTCAGCTACCATGGTACCCCTCTACAGCACTCCCCTCTCAAAGGGGAGAGGACTACCCACACCTTTGTGGCATACCTGTCAACCATCCCGATTTGGCCGGGATTTGGCCGATTTGCGCTATTTCCCGACCCGCGCTGCCAAACCCCCGTAATTTGGCAGCGGGGGAAAGGAGGCACTGCGCAGCCCATCTGCGCAGGTTGCATTGCACGCATGCGTGGAGGGGCTCTACACTTCCATAGCTCCCTTCCACGCGTGTACAGAAAGCTATGCCGCCTGCGTAGAAGGCTACGCAAGTGGCGTAGCCCTCCACATGCATGCGTACAACACGACCTGCACAGACCCGGTCTGCGCAGGTCCCGGATTCGCCGGAGCCGCGGTTGACAGGTATGCTTTGTGGGGGTGATTGGGGGTGCTCTGTAATGGTATTTGTTAAACTATTCTTTTATGACTTCAAATTGTATTGATGGCAAATCTATGTGCTGCTTAGGGACTTCTGCCACCTAGCAAATGAAGATGGTAACTGCATGTTTCAAACATTTGGATGCATTTGTAATTAAAATAACTTATTGCATTTTAAGGTCAAAGACACCTGAAGTGTACACCCTGAAGAATGCACACTAAATTCCTGAAGAGATTGGATGGTTTAAATTACGCCTTGGCAAAACGTATATATTATTTTATTATCAACTAAAATTCATATAGTATTTTCTTCTGCTTGCCAAAATCCTCATGCACAACTATGCAAATATCATAACTTTTGGAAGAAAATTGCCCCAAATTATGAAACCACTGTAGATATTTTTAGTTTCATGCTATGTCACATACCTTTGTAGGAAACAGATGGCTACAGTGATTTCTTGATTTAAGGCAATTCATCTCCAAATGTTACAGCATTTGCATCATGTCGTCATAACTTGTCAAATCGTGATCAAGTTATTCTGCACATTCCTCACAGGGATACCTGCTGACAAAATTATTTTATCAATGGGTTGTACCCTAATGGGTTCTGTATCTTTCCAGTTCAGTCGCAGTTCAGTAACAGTTTTAAACCATCTGAGTATCTACGTTACAGTTATATGAGGCAACACAACTTGACTATTCAACAAGCATTTTTCTTCTACATTGTTTCAAAGGTTTTTCATACTTGTTGAAAACATATAACAGGCATGAGTTTCAAATGTTTTAGAATCAGCTTACAATTATATGAAATTGTAGGTACATGCTTAAAGTTATGAAATATTGAACACAGGAGCAGAAAAGTAAGAATACAAAATGCTTTAGAAATAAATCCAACACATAAAGTACTTCAAAAATATTGCAGACATGTAACAGGTACAACCTGAACTTGAGCAAGTATTTACAAATAAGAGCTATAGGTTATAGGCAAGAACTTTAAAAGTGAAAAGCATTCCTGTAAAAGATCTTAAAAGTAAAAAATGCTTAAAGCAAAAGCATTTCTCACCCTATAAGAATGTTACAATGAGACACAACAAAAGTACTTTAGCATCTTACCCAGCCATGCCTGCTTGAATCTATGGAGAGAAATCCATGCTGACTTGTCCTGCTCCCTCCATCCCTAAATATCAATTAATGGTTCCATATATTGTATATGTTTTTGTTTACATTACAAGCTCTTTTCAAAAAATGTCATACATAGCTGTTGCTTGTTATTCTGTTATTGTCAAAAAGAAATTTTGGCATAGGCTAAAAGGAACTATGTTTATCTTCCAGTTAGTGAATCCTTTCCCCCCCCTCTCACAGCTGATCAGGTCACGTTGCCAGGCTGTGTACTTTCTTAGGGACATCTTCCTGTGAGAAGAGACTTTCACCCTTAGCACTCACACAGCACCTGTACATTTTTTTTAGATAAAACATGTCTTGTTTTCACAAGTCAAGGTCATACTCATGTCTTGGTGGTGCAGTGGTTAAACTGCTGTACTGCAGTCAGAAAGTTGTGAGTTCAATCCTGACCATTACTCAAGGTTGACTCAGCTTTCCATCCTTCAAGGTCAATAAACTGAGTGCCTAGCATTTTGGGGACAAAATACTAATTAACTTGTGAACCACCCAGAGAGTGCACCAAGCGTATGGGGTAGTGTATAAGTGTGATTGCTTTGCTTTATAAGGTAATTAGAAATGTGAATCCTCATTTTTCTTGTATAATTAGTAATGCACTGACTACAGATGGGTTGAAAGAGTACAGCACAATCCCGTGCTTATCCAGAAGTATATTGCATTGATTTCAATAGGACGTATGCTTATGGAGATACACCTCATTTTATGATTATATCCAGTGTTGGGCATCAGCAGGTTCAAACCAGTTTGCCAGAACCAGTAGCAGAAATTCTTGCTGGCCCCACCCATCCAAGTTTTGAAATAAAGTAGTCCTAATTTGGATGCAACGCAGGGCTTTCCCCATGGCCATGCGCAGTGTGGTAGTAATTTTTTGGGGAGCTCACCACTGATTATATCTGGTTTGTTAGAACTGAAATCTACTGTTTACAGACTTAAACTTTTTGTCTTCCATTTAAAACTTCTCAAAACTATGATCGCACAGTCTCTCCACATTCTGCTTCAAATGCAAAGGAAGCTGAAAATGGGTTACAATTTCAGCAGTTCCATGCAATTGTATCCTGTCAACCCCCCACTGTTCAATATTCTTAGAGGTCCTCTTGACCCCTTCTTCTTTTATTATCAGATTTTCACGTTTGGAAGGAACTAAATCCCATTGTCAAGCAAAAGGTTTGTTTGGCAGGTGAAAGCCCCGTATGCTAAATTCTGGAATACATTTCCTAAAGGTAGTAGTTAGTGCTTGCTATTTTTCTTCTCTGGCCCTTTCCCTGGCCTTTTTGGTTGTGTTTAGTTTAAACTTTGCTGGTGGCTGCCGAACTGCCCCTAGGGCTGCTGTAGGGGTCAGACTGCTGATGGTCTGCCTTTTCTTCCTACATGTCATTGATGGAGAATGTAATTCTTTCCTTTAAAAAGATGCCATTAAAAACCAAAGGTTTGTCTTTCAGAATTTCCCCATTATGCCACTGGAACTGTTGTATGCATGTGGTAGCATATGTCCCACAGCATTCCCTGAATAAGCTGGGGGAACTCTTTTAAGAATAACTTGACTTTCTTGTGCCGTAGAATAGAAATACCTTCAAAAGTTGCACCACGAACAGCCTGCCTAACGCTGTTTTTCACTGTTCCATCCTTCAGCACTTTCTTATCTGAACATTATTTTTATTGACAGTCTCTTTGCCCTACATTTAAAAAGAAATAAATCGAATAGTGAACCAACAAAAGGTCAGCTATTTACTGTAGGTTTATACTTTATCAATTTCCATAATTACAAGAATGCTTGCTGATGGAAATTCTAGTTTATGTGAATAATTTTACACTTGTTATTTATTATCCTTACCCTTCAGTTCACAAGATGTATCTTAGTGAATTTTAATTTCAATGCCTGGCTATTATATTGTACATAATCCTATCAAAGACTGTCCTTCATGCAACATTTTTGGTGATATATTATCACAGACTCTATTAATGAATGAGTTCCATATCTTACTAATACTGTTTTAAATACTATTTTTATTAATTTTTCTAAGCTGTGATTCTTCACAAGGAACCTGTGTCCACTTTCTGCTAAAATGTGGCTTGAGTTTAATATGAACGTTTCAAAGAAGACACTAGCTTAATGTGGGAAACATACTCTTGTTCGTGGAAATTAAATGGAGTATTTAAAATGCAATTCTTCCACATTTTATGTATGAAGTAATATTTTACATCTTAGCCTTGCAATAATATCTCCGAAGAAAATAATAAACACAAAAATACGAGCCCTCTGCATTCAGTACTTAATTGTGCAGAGTGAGGCTGAAGGACTCTGCCTGTAACTCTGTCCTCAGTGATGCATAGCTTAGGGAACTAGCGCCACTCACCTTATGTTTCTATGGAGCATTAGCATTTCCACAATAGGGCTCTGCAGGTAGAATTTCCCACAGTTCTAGAACCCTGCACCACACAGGTTCCAAGATTCATGGAAAGGGTCATGTATAAGGATGCACCAGAGCATACTTCCAAATCTCAGAAGTGCCTGGAAATGTATGCCTCAGGGGAGCAGGGGTTGGGGCTATAAGGATTTCTTGGCAACCTCTTTCTCCTGTTATCCATAGGGTAGACCATGAAGATGCCTTTAAAAACATACCTGTCAAGTTTTGGATTTGGAAATAAGGGAAATTTCCCAGCAAATAAGGGATACCTGACAGCTATGCTTATCCTGCGCTGCCCTCCAATGGCAGCAATAGGGCATTGCAGTCTAATTAATAAGGGATGCTGGCAGGAAATAGGGTAAAATAAGGGGTTTTCCCGGCCAATAAGGGATACTTGACAGCTATGTTTAAAAATCAGATTAGGGTACCATCTAGTTGTGCATTGTTTAACCAGGACTGGTGAATCTATAGTCTTCAAGATGTTGTTGTTGACACCTAAAATGTTATTGTTATCTGTTATATATTTTACATGTAAGATTCTATAGAAATGTTGTTCAAGGAACAGAAGGCATCACCAATACAAATATCACCACCACCATCAGTGATCAGGGATTATGGGAATTTTAGTCTAACACCATGGGCTTCCACACTAATGCTCTATACCAGTGCTTCTCAACCTTTGGTTTTTGGACTCCAATTCCCAGAAGCCTAAGCAAGTACTTAGGCTGATCAGTGTTTTGAGGAATTGACTTAGGCTTCTGGGAATTGAAGTCCAAAAACCAAAGGTTGAGAAGCACTGCTCTACATAGAAAGGCAGTGGTTTTTCATCATTTCAGGCAATGTCTTTCTCTCCTATGTTGTCTATACTAAAGACCCAGTGGAAATGTTTGCAACAAGTGTGCAAATGTTCTAAAGCAATTAACAAAGCACACTCAAGTATTGTTTGCAAATGAATGCTTGACCATTAGCACTTTGCTGGTAAAGGCCTTAAATTTTCCATAAAATTTATACAGTGTCTTCTTCTTTTCATTCTTCTTCTCCTTCTTCTGTGTCTAGGACAGATGTAAAACTGCCAAAATTTTGCCACTTTTTGGTGAGTTCATTCTTTAGTTCCTTTCACCCAACCTAATGTGAGAAATATTAGCTGGCACAACAAATTTGCTGTTGCCCAGCATACGCCCGATTGTGGATTAAAAATACCACAATCTTCAAGGAGGCTCTTTCTTTGTACCCCAATCATTTTTCTGGCAATGTTCTTTTTAATTTTAAAAGAATATTTTAATTTCTAGGTGCCAGATTGGTTTGGAAAAGATTACTAGTCCAAATAGGAAAACACTGCCCATTTTGATATATGCCTCTCTAAGGTGCAAAGGGTTTGTGTTAAACTCTGTTAGAACATATGGCATATGCTGTGCCTAATACCAAGTGCATCTTCTGTTTTTATCTATGATGCAATGCCTGCCTATTGCTACAGGGGTTTTTTAATAGCAGGGTTTTATACCCTTAATTAGGGGCACAGCACAGCTATTGACATGCAGAACATAGATTTGACTAATCTCAGACCATTGCATAATCTTTGTGGTTATATTAAAGTCTAGTGACACTATAGAATTAAAGGCCAATATTAAAAGGTCCTTAAACTACAATATCTATAGAAAATGTAAATAAGCCTCACGGTTTTTTGGAGGAATATTAAATATACATACAGCACTCTGTAGTTAGATTAATAAGAACATAAGAACAGCCTTGCTGGAACAGGCCACAGCCCATCCAGTCCAGCATTCTGTCTCACACAGTGGCTCACCATTTCCTTCAGGGTATTATTCCCAACGAGATAACTTCACCTGCTTAGGATTCCCTGGAAATGGCATTGAGAGATATCCTGCCTATCTCTCCAACCCGGAGGTTGTCCTTAAGTATCCATAATTATAGCCATTGATACTCTTGTCCTCCATAAACTTGTCTAATCCTTTCTTAAAGCTGTCAAGACTGACAGCTGTCACCACTTCTTCTGGCAGGGAGTTCCATAGACCAGTAATCCTCTGGGTGAAAAAGTACTTTCTCTTATTTGTTTGAGAACTAGTACCCAAAAGTTTTATCGAGTGTCCCCTAGTTCTAGTGTTGTGCGATAGGGAAAACAGTTTTTCCTAATCTACTTTGTCCACACCGTGCATGATTTTATAAACTTCAATCAGGTCACCTCTTAGACGCCGTCGTTCAAGAGTGAAAAGGCCCAACCGTTGCAGCCTCGGATGGTAAGGAAGGTGTTCCAGTCCCCTAATCATTCTGGTTGCCCTCCTCTGTACTTTCTCCAACTCCATAATATCCTTCTGGAGGTATGGCGACCAGAACTGTACACAATATTCCAGATGGGGCCTCACCATAAATTTATAAAGAGGCAAAATGACACTTGCTGACTTATTTTCTATACCCTTCCTAATGATCCCTAACATTGAGTTTGCTTTTTTCACTGCTGAGGCACACTGGGTTGACATCTTCATTGAGCTGTCCACCAGGACACCAAGGTCCCTTTCCTGGTTTGTCGCAGAGAGTTCAGACCCCATCAGTTTATAAATGTAATTGGGGTTTTTTGCCCCAACATGCATCACTCTGCACTTACTGATGTTGAAGCTCATTTGCCACTGTTTTGCCCACTCCCCCAGTGTCAAGAGATCCCTCTGGAGCTCTTCACAATCTCTCACAGTTTTCACTACCCTGTATAATTTAGTGTCGTCAGCAAATTTGGCTACCTTGCTTTTTACTCCTACCTCTAGATCATTTATGAAGAGGTTGAAAAGCAGGGGTCCCAGTACTGAACCTTGGGGGACCCCACTCTTTACTTCCCTCCACTTGGAGAAGTGTCCATTTAGTGCTACCCTCTGTTTCCTGTCCCTTAGCCAGTTGCTGATCCAGGACAAGACCTGTCCCTTTATTCCATGACTGGTAAGTTTATTCAAGAGCCTTTGGTGTGGGACCTTGTCAAAAGCCTTCTGAAAGTCCAGATAAACAATGTCAACTGGATCCCCCTTATCCACATGCTTGTTGACACTCTCAAAAAATTCCAACAGATTAGTGAGGCATGATTTGCCCTTGTAAAAGCCATGTTGGCTCTCCTTTAGCAGCGCCTTCTCTTCTATGTACCTATTAATTCTATCTTTTAGGATGGTTTCCATCACTTTACCTGGGACACATGTCAAACTGACAAGTCGGTAATTTCCTGGATCACCCCTGGATCCTTTTTTGAAAATTGGTGTTACATTCGCTACCTTCCAGTCATCAGGCACAAAGCCTGATTTGAGGGAAAGATTATATATTTTGGCTAGGAGATCAGCAATTTCGTCTTTAAGTTCCTCGAGAACTCGTGGATGGATGCCATCTGGTCCTGGTGATTTGTTAGTGTTTAGCTTAACAAGACATGCAAGGACCTCCTCCCTGGTTATTTCTATCTTGCTTAATTCTTCGGTTTCCCTCCCTACGAAGATAGGCTCTGTTTTGGGCATGTGGTCTCTGTCTTCTTCAGTGAATACTGAAGCAAAGAATTCATTGAGTCTCTCTGCAATCTCTCTGTCCTCTTTAATAACCCCTTGCCTTCCATTGTCATCTAATGGTCCAATGGCCTTCCTAGTTGGGTTCTTACTTCTAATGTACTTAAAGAAGTCTTTGTTATTTCTCTGAGTATTTTTAGCTATACGCTCCTCAAAGTCTTGCTTTGCTTTCCTGATTGTTGCCTTGCATTTGTTCTGCCAGAATTTATGTTTCTGCCTGCTGTCCTCATTCGGACAAGCCTTCCATCTTCTAAATGAGCTTTTCTTGCTCTTGATCACTTCCCGAACAGCTCCTGTAAGCCACATCGGAGTCCTCTTGGACCTGGCAGTGCCCTTTTTCCTTTTGGGTATGCATTCCAATTGGGCCTCTGTTATTGTTTTTGTAAACAGCCTCCATGCCTCTTGGAGTGTTTGGACTCTCTCAATTTTCCCTTTCAGTTTCTTTTTTACTAGTTTCCTCATCTTTGGGAAATTTCCTTTTTGAAAATTTAAGGTCTCTGTGTTTAGGGATGATGCATTGTTATGGAAACATAAACCCTGTGATATATTTAAACCATATAGTCATAGCATCTTGCATAAACAAAACTTACCCCCATGACTAGTTTGTACAAATATGCCTCATTAATTTTTATGTGGAATCTATTTAAGGTTCCTTGTGTAGATTTTAAAGGAAATAAATTATTTATAAACAAATGGAAATGGCTGCTCAATTAGAAGCATCCTTTGAATACGAATAGGAGCCAGGAAAAATATAACATTTCAGAAGAGACCACTACTGATCTGGATGGTAACTCAGGGTGTGATCATGCAACCATATAGCTTGCATTTTGGACCACTTGTACATTGGTCCAGAGTGAGATATTTCTTGATGTGTGAGGAACAGTGCTTGAGTTCAACCCCAATCAATACCCAAGGTGGACTTTTTGAATCCAGCAGTAGGATTATTACTTTAAGAAGACTGGGTTGGAGGGATTCTCTAGTGGACAGAATGGTCGATTTAGGGAGATCACTCCCAGCAAAGTGTCACTTTTCAATGTGATCAGATGTGCATTTTTCCAGCTGTCTGATAACACCCTGAATTTTTATACACATAATCCATCATTCTGATCTAGCCGAGGTCATATAAATATGGAACCAAGTATTGGTTTATGTATCTCAAATAGAATGAGGAACCACGTGTACAAATTGTTTCCAGAGAGGTAGATGTGTTAATCTGTTTCAGGAAAAGCAAAAAAACAAAAACAAAGCAAGAGTATTGTGACACCTTTAAGACTAACACATTTTGCTTAGTGTAAGCTTTAGTGAATTACAACTCATTTCCCTAACACATGGAGCACAATAGGTGTGGGTGTACATATGGTGATGGGAGTAAGACCAACTATGAAGATGGAATCAAGAGGAGTGACAATTGTGAAATAACACCTAATAATAAACTTTCAAGTTGACAATGGCATTATTAACATGGGTTGTGAACATTAATATTTCACTATACATAGAAACTGTTGCCATATGCACATTGCTTCAGCCTGATTTCAACATCTGGATATCTTTTAATGTATATATAACTAAATTTCAGCAGTGACTCATTTGGCAGTGAGAAAGTATCACTGTTTTGCTTCTATGTATGGGTGAGATTCCAACTCCCACCCACGCTCGGGGTACTTGTATGTCTTGTTAGAATAGAGAAAATGTGTTGCAGACATGTAATATTAAGCTTTGGAATATTCATTTGACAAAAGGACATTTCTACAGCAGTTTGCAGCTTGGATTTAATGAGTTAAAATTTGTTGGCCCTACCTTCATGACATTGATGGCAAAAGTTCAAACGCATCAAGATAAACATACCACAGCAGTACAGCAGCAACACTGATGCAGTGGGAAAGAATTTAGTGCCATCATCTTCCAAAGTTCTGAATAGTAAAATGATCATCAATCAGTATCTGGGGGGCCCTTCAAAGGCAGTGGTTGAGAATTTCTTGAGGCAGTATTTCAGAGCCAGGGTATGGGCACCAGAACTGCCTTGTCATTAAATGCCATCAATCAAGGAGACAAACTCCAAGACCTTTTATGGGGAGATTAATAGGTTTTGCAACATACACATAGCTTAACCCAGTGCTACTCCTGTTTGGAGTAAGTCCATTGAGATCATGTTAGTTCTGGATACTAAGTTTCATTCTTTTCAATGGGTTTACTTTAAGGAGGTCTAAAGTTTTATTCAGCCATAGAAATAAAACGTTAGTAAGCAACAAGAGACTTAAGAGCAAGCCAAGTTGTCATATTTGATCTAGCTGTTTCTTTCAACATTTAGTCTCCAACTTTGTGACAAATGTTGAGAGTAACATTATTGCTGACTAGTCACAGATTATTGTCTAGTGACGTCTATATATATAAAACACTCTTTCTTTGTGCTCCTAATGGATAGACTGCCCTGGAAAATATTTCCCATGGATTTATGCTAGACAATATTTACCAAATATGTCACTTTTACAAATGTTTAGAATTGCCTGTCTTCATTTGAAATGCAGAAGCAGCAGCAATGGCTGTAAGGCAAAGCAATGCCAGATCTGTCAGAGATTAAAATACCATAATTATGTCTTCAGATGTTCTAATCCATTCATTATTTTCTGGGTCTGAAACTAGAAAAGGAAGGTAAATTTTGAATGCAGTAGGTGGCATTCACATCTCTTATTTGTTTACATCTGTCAGCTTCATCAAAGCATGTAGGCTGATAACTCCCCAAGCATTGTACCACTTGTAGTCAGTAAGCTTCTGCTATACTATCTGCCGTGACTCATGTTGGCTTTATTTTGACATGCAAAAAGGAGAATATATTACTGGAAGTCTTATGGGTATGTAACATCTGTGGCAGCATTAGATCAGTGCTGCCACTTAGAGAGATGGTAATTTAGTACAGTGATGAAAAACCATAGTATGAGTCTAGCAATGCAGTTAAACATATTGACCACTTTCATATGTCATGTTTGTCATGCTAATCACAAGGGATGATTTCATATTTTAATTTTCTTTACATTTATTAAGTGTTAAGATTCATATAGTATATTCTCTGTAGGTTTGAGGATAGCTAACTCTCAAAGGAAGACACTGATGTCATCTGCCTACCAAACACATTCCACACAATAATACATCACTAAGTATTTAGGTTGCTAAGTAGCAGTGTCAATCACTTAGACACCTGTGAGGGAGTTCACACTTACATAACAAGGGGGATTCCCAAGGTTACAATTGGTCAATCACCCACCACCTTAGAGAAAGGAGAAAGGTGACTTTCACATAGAAGTGGGTTATGGGACATCCAACATTTGGGGGACAGAGTGACAACAACACCTGCAGAGACACCTGAGAATTTGAGGTTACATCATCTCATGTCTGGGAATTTGGTTACATCATTAACACCTGTTTGGGTAAACACTTAGTCAAAACAATGAGGTAACCTCACATGCTTAACATTCTGGAGGAGGGGTGTGAGGAACCCAAAAACATATTTAAACCCCGAAATTTGAGGGTTCAGCAGCACAAATTGGAAGTGGGCACGAGCCTACATTCCTTTGGAAAGTGGTAACCTATCCCACGGTGGGTGCAAGCCTACGTCCTTTCACACCAGCATCATGGACCCATAGGGAAGATATCCTAATGGGGTCTTTCAAGCCCATAGAGAAGAAATGCCTTCTTAGTGAGTTAGTTATTTCTTATTTTCTTATTTTGTTAAGTTAGAGTAGAATAGATTATTGCTTTGATGTATATCCTGCAAATTATTTGGATGATGATTATTCTTCAATAAAAAGCCTCAAAATGGAAGCGCGGCGCCAAAATGGCCGCCGCGCTCTTTGCGGGCCCCCCCCCCACCGGACGAAACCATCCGGGTAGTTAGGGGCGTGGCCAGCACCCTAATAAAAGGGCTGGCCACGAGGCAGCCGTGCTGCCATTTTGGCGAACCGACGGAGCGGAGAAGTTTTTCCCCTCCACCCCCTCCCTAGTTAACAGTGTGATTTCTTGGTCGCTTCGGGGCCGGGTGGGAATTTTTGGCTGGGACTCGCATTGGCCCTTGAGTCCTGGCTTTTTCACCCATCCCACACTGTTGCTATGGTTTGATATAGGGGTTGTTCTGTGTTGCTGTTGACTTTGGTCACATTGGCGGGTAGCACTGGTAAGGTAAACATTTATGACCCACAGGTATCCGGCAGGTTCGCAATTGACTGGACAACACTAGATAGGCATAAGTTGTTTAAACGTTGTCCGGTCAACGACGAACCAGGCAAGGGGGTGATGGTTACCACTAGACAGCTGGAATCACCCCCTGATTTTACGGATACACGTCAGAGGGTGGGGTCATTAGTTAGATATTGACTACGGTCAACAATTTGTTTGTTGTCAACAAACAAATTGATACAAATAGATACATTGTAACAATTGCCGTTGGCAATTTTGGGTGGTACCTTACCAGTGTTACTTCGGCCTGCTTGCCTTAAGAATTATGATTGGTCGTTTTACCAATAGAAATTTATAATTCGGACTAGGGCTTGAATCAATAAATGTGGCCCATGCCGTTATCCACTTTCATTTGTGTCTGAGTCCATCATTGGGGGGGTGCGCCTGCAAAGAGATCAAGAAAGCCTTGTCTTTGATCATCAGAAGGAGGGAATAAGTTTGGCAGAGTGGAGCGGACCTGAGATAAGGCCAAACCAGGGGCTATATATTTGCACCAGCACAGCCTTGGGAAGGGGACTTTTCTCAAGGGCTGATAAGGTCTCCATGGAGATGGAAGGGAGTGACCCTTTCTGATCCACCGGCAGGCCTGGGAAAGTATCTTTTCGAGACGTCTCTGCCTTTGAAGGTAAATCTATTGGAGGGCAGTTCCCAGGGCCAGAGAAAAGCTCCATCTCTCTCTGTATGCGTGCGAAGGTGGCAATATAATGGACTGCTGATTGATTGATTTGATTTGTATGCTGCCCACTCAGCAAACACCGACTCAGGGCGGCTCACAATAATCACAACATAAATCACCAATGTACAAAGTAAATACACCATAATAAAAGAAATATAAATAATACAATATAACCAGTACAATCAATGTAGCTAACACAAGCACAAAAAATGCAATACAGTAAGGTCCACAATGATACAATCTACAAAATTATCACTCCACAACAATACAGCAGCAAAACATTTCAAAAACAATGTATCCAGTTATATAAAAATTCAGACCCAGCCCCCCATAACTAAGTCCACTCTCTCCAGGCCAGCAAGCCTAGGGCTGTTATTCAGCCTTGCTACCATACTTGCTACCACATTCCTGCCTAAGGTGCAGAAGTGCCATCTTTCCCATTCCCAGTTAAAAGGAGTGAGGAGGGTGTTCTTGGGGTAGGCAGGCCACTGAACCTAGAGGGATTACCCCACATGGGTACCCCAAATCTGGGAACCCCCTGGTACC
Source organism: Bradypodion ventrale (assembly GCA_035047345.1). NCBI lineage: Eukaryota > Metazoa > Chordata > Lepidosauria > Squamata > Chamaeleonidae > Bradypodion > Bradypodion ventrale. The sequence goes on from JAWDJE010000005.1 coordinate 126,117,577, forward strand.
CATGAGACACTTCCCCCATTCACGACAATGTTAAGCCACAACCTCTGGCTTAATAAACCACAGTATGAACAATGTGGGTGCTAGTGCAAACACTCCATTCAGTCCCTTCTTAACATGAACAGGTAAACAAGCCAGCAAGAGAGAGCATGGCACAATACTTGAATATATTGCCAAAACAAGCCAACATCATAAACCACTCTTTAAAAAAGTTAATGTTTCTCAATCAGTTGGGTATGTCCCCTGGAATGGGACTCTTTCAGGATTTCAAGGAGGGTGTAAATAGCTTAGAAAAAGATTAAGTTAGTATTACACATGCAGAATGGTAATCATGAACACTGATGCACCTAACTGACAAAGCGCTCATCACATGTCAGCCTGGTACCTGGTCATAGGACCTACACTCCACCAATGAGATATATCCACCTCTGTTATTACTAATCTACATGTGGCAATTTGGACAGGATACTAGCTTCAGTATTATAGTTTTGTTGTACAATACATTGGAAATCAAAATAATTTCTTTTCAAATTTTAGAAATGTTTTGATTTATTTTGGGATATTTCCAGGCCTTGGTTGATGATAATAATGATGACTATGATGACAACCATGACAGTAACAATAAACAAAAACTGTCATTATTATCAGTTTCAATTACATCTCCTGACATTCCCCAGCCAGTTTGTCTATAATTGCAACTAAAATTATTGGATAAGTTCAGCCTGCCATGTTTATGTATATTATAATGAGCCATGACTTAAGCATGTTGTGAGAAAAACTAAATCAGGTTTTGCTGTTGTCCTGCAAATCCCAGCTAATTTGGTTACATCTAAACACAGGGCCAGGTTTAAATGACATGCCAATTTCTGTCCTTTCTGGTTCATTTACCTAATGAAAGGAGGGATTCAAGAGCATGTGAACTGGCAGTGTATACCATCATGCAACATTGTTTGTTGTTCAGTCACACAGTGGAGTCTGACCACAGCACACCAGGCTCCTCTGTCATCTACCATCCTCATCAGTCATCCCAGATCTATACCCACTGCATAGATGATGCAATCTAGCCATTTAGCCATCTCATCCTCTTTCACCCCCTGCTTCTTTTGCCTTCGATTTTTCCCAGCATCAGGACCTTCTCCAGTGAGTCCTCTCTTCTCATTTGGTGGACAAAGTACTTGAGCTTCAGCTTCAGTATTTGTCTTTCTAATGAGCATTCAGGGTTGATTTCCTTCAGGATCGACTGATTTGAGCTCCTTGCAATCCAGGGGACTCTCAAGAGTCTTCTCCAGCACCACAGTTCAAAGGTGTCTATTCTTCTGTGCTCATCCTTCCTTATGGTCCAGCTCTCACAGCCATACATTACTACTGGGAAGACAATTGCTTTAATTATGCAGACTTTTGTTGGCAGGGTGATGTCTCTACTTTTTTATTATGCTGCCTAGGTTTGCCATAGCTTGCCTCCCAAGAAGTAAGCAGTTTTTTATTTCATGGCTGGAGTCACCATCTTCAGTGATCTTAGATCCCAAGAAGGTAAAGTCTGTCACTGCTTCCATTTCTTCCCCTTCTATTTGCCAAGGAGTAATGGGGCTGGATGCCATGATCTTGGGTTTTTTTCATGTTGAGTTTCAGGCCAGGCCAGCTTTTCATTCCACTCTTTCACATTCATTAAGGGGCTCTTTAGGTCTTCTTCACTTTCTGCCATTAGGGTAGTGTCACCTGTATATCTCAGGTTGTTGATATTTCTCCCAACAATCTTAATTCCAGCTTGTGCTTCATCCAGCCCTGCATTACGCATGATATACTCTGCACATAAGTTAAATAAGTAGGGTGACAATATACAGCTTTGTCGTACTACTTTTCCTATTCTAAACCAATCAATTGTTCCATATCCTGACATAACTGTTGCTTCTTGACCCACATACAGATTTCTCAGAAGACAGGTGAGGTGGTTTTTGTACTCTTGTCTCTTTAAGTGCTTGCCACAGTTTATTGTGACCCACACAATCTAAGGCTTTGGTGAAGCCAATGAAACAGAAGTAGACATTTTTCTGGTACTCCCTTGCATTCTCCATGATCCAGTGAATGTTGGCAATTTGGTCTCTAGTTCCCCTGACTCTTCAGCTTGTGCTTCTAGAAGTTCTCAATCCATGTACTGCTAAAGCAGAGCTTGTAAGATCTTGAGCATAACCATGTTTGCATGTGAGATGAGTGCAATTGCATAATTTGAACATTCTTGCCCTTCTTTGGAATTGGCCTTTTCCGATTCCAAAGAAAATTGTTTACTAAGCTATAATTTTTCCATTGGTGCCAACTGTGAAGGATCCCATCAACATAAAAGTCAAGAAACTGGCTTGCTGTACTTATCATATGGGATCCCTGAAAATAGCTGCTTTGTAAGCAGCGTTTCTTTTGGTGACATAATAACCCTAGATATGCAAACTGAGGGTTAATTGCAGGATATCCAGTTTCACAGCACATCCAGAGTTCCAGGCAGAAAAGTAAAGAAATATTTGGAAGCTGTCTAACCCATTTTGCATGTGAATAAAGGATACATAGACTGGGGCTGACCCATTCTATAACAGATATTCTAACATACTCTGTCCCAAATCTGTGACATTCTCTCCACCACTACCACAATATTTCTGGAATTAGATGGAATGTAATTGCCTATGACCTGGGGGCTTTATAGAGTCCTAACCATATACAGTAGGCTGAGAAGAATAGATGCTTTTGAACTGTGGTGTTGGAGGAGACTCTTGAGAGTCCCCTGGACTGCAAAGAGATCAAATCAGTCAATCCTAAAGGAAATCAACCCTGACTGATCCTTGGAAGGACAAATACCGAAGCTGAATCTCAAGTACTTTGGTCACCAAATGAGAAGAGAGGACTCACTGGAGAAGATGATGATGCTAGGAAAGATTGAAGGCAAAAGGAGAAGGGAATGGCAGAGGATGAGATGGCTAGATGACATCATTGATGTGGTCGGTGTAAATCTGGGCTGACTATGGAGGATGGCAGATGACAAAGGAGCTTGGCCTTCTGTGGTCAGACTCAACTGTGTGACTGAACAACAACAACAACATACAGCTGTTTTCTCCTCAGTTTTTTTATTCACTATGAAGCTTAACAAAACATGATCAAAGCAACTCTTCATGTCATTCTACAACCAGAGTTCTGGCTTTTCTTTTTCTTAAAATCCAGTTCTATAGTACTTCACTTCCTATCTGTGGCTGGAACCACATGAATTTTAACTGTATCACCAGGCTCGGGGATGTTTATTGCTTAGGCAAGCTAAGGCCTCAAATTAATATCTTTGTCACCATGTTCAATTAAAGATTAAAGGAATGCTTGATGAAATTTGTGGGTCCAAATTTTTCTAGATATATGTCTTTTGAAGATAACTGAGCAACTCTCAACAGAACATTTAGCACACTTCCCACACCCAATTCCTACCTTGATGCCAGCATTGTGTGTTATGTCTTTTTAACATAATTTTTAATATATCTGTAAAAAATGACTTACTCTGAATTGCCCAGTCATATTTGTTTTGGGTTAAGTCTCTGCTTGTACATCCCTAAGGAGCATAATTGAAGTCACGGAAACTGATGGACTGAATTTGGTGGGTGATAAGTAGAAAGTACTTAGATTTGGGGGCATGTATAGCCTTTCATGTACAAAGTTCTCATTTTAACATACCCCAGGCTACTGGCTTTCCTGATTTGCAGTTAATTAGGATTCTGATTCGGGTTGAAAAATTCCAATACCTACATACATTTTATATGCATTTCAGATCATGCTGGCTGAGGCAAATAATTGCAGCTGTAGTCAATAAATCAGTGCATTCCAAAAGAGCTACTTGAGGTCTTACCTTCCACATACACACACCCTTTTTGTCAATAGCAAGTAAATCATGTTCTGTGGACAGTTTACAACAATGCTATCACTTAAGCATAAATAACAAATGCTCTTTTCTATATTAAAACACAATACTGTGTTTATTATATAATAAAACATGATATTGAACATTCACTACCTCCTTTATCAAAGCCTCCAAGTCTCCTACATGCTCTATCAATACCTCACATTTTAATTTCATGTTTCCTTGTGCATGTGTCACTTCCATCAGCTGATGGAAGAAAAAGCAAGGACTTTGGAATTTTGAAAAGTGGTGACAGCTAAAGGAATTCAGGATTATATTAGATAGGGGTGAAAATTGTTTGGGGGAAGAAACAGATTAAATGGTTTTGATTATTTTCAATAACTTTGTTTAATTTTTAAAATGAAATTTGAAACACAATCCTTACAAAGGCATGGATCAACATTGGTTCTAATAGCTGTTGAATTTTATTTGTATTTCTTAAACCACTGTGATAAGCCTTCTTCTGTGTCTAGGCCAGACCTGACATGAAACTGACAAAATGAAGCCACTTTTTGGTGAATTCATTCCGTAGTTTCTTTCACCTGACCTAGTGTGAGAAAGATTAACCAGTACAAGGTTGCCTTTGCCCAGTGTACGCCTGATTGCATTGCAAAAATACCACAATCTTTGGGGAGGCTCTTTCTGTGCACCCCACTGTGATAAGTAGGAAACAAAGAAACAGATATCAATATATAGGATCAAACAGGCTCTAATTAAAGGAATGTGGCATTAGGACATTAGCTATTGAGACCATTCCACTGTTATATAGATTGTTTTAAAAAAGGATGGCATATTGGTTGCTAAGACCATGGCAGAGAGGGTTTTGCAAGGCCAAAGTATACAAATCTGTAGGGGCAGCCAAAGATTCAAATGTGATGTCAAATGTGATTGGGGAGGAATCAACCAAAAATGTTTAGGGGAGGTGACTCCCTGCTTGGACTATGAGGAACCCATGATGGCATGAGGAGCTAGCCAAGATGTTTCCCCATCACAACCAAGTCATTATCTATTTCCTATAAAGGCAGCATTGGGTAAAATCTTTTCCAGGTGGGCAACAACAGCCAATGTCTGTGCACTCCATGGGGACCATATGACAAGAGCAAAATATGCGATTTGTGGAATTTCTGGGTCTACTTTCTTTATACCCAGAAGAGAAAAAAATGTTAGTCACATCTAATGCTGGACCTAGGATGATGGGATACTGTTCTTTTTTCCATAAACAAGTACTTTCTTTTAACAGCAAAGTGCTAGGTAAAGGGAGGAAGTTCACTTTACCATATCTGCCATGTCCTTCCCACCTTATGATAGGGATGGGGTGTAGCATGGACTAAAGCACTCTGCTTTGGTAACACTATCTAAGTCAGTAGTTCCCATCGGGGGACTTAAATTCCCAGATTACAGTACTAAGTCAGTACATTAGCTGGTCAGTGCTTTGGGAAATTGAATTAGGGTTCTGGGAATCGAAGTCCAAAAACCAAAGGTTGGAAAACACTGATCTAATCAAAAAAATCACTTGAACCAACAAAAATAAGCAAAGCAGAAAGTGTCACACTTCCCATTCCGTGGTTCATTGAGAGGCACTGAAGGTACACTCAGAAGGTCTCTATTAAACACTGTGCCAAACAAATGTAGATTATCTCAAAGACTTAAGGTTTCACAGAACTCATTCTCCTCAAATAAATAGATCTAAAGCCAGGGGGAGGGACTGTGGTGGTTAAGAAGCTGAACTCGCTGACTGGAAGGCTGGAGTTTGATTTCCGGGTACTGCACGATGGAGTGAGCTCCCATCTCTGTCTCAGCTGCTGCCAACCTAGGAGTTTGAAAGCAAGAAATTGCAAGTACTGTAGATAAATAGAGACCACTATGGTGGGAAGGTAAACAGCATTCCATGCACTCCAGTGGCTGCCACATGTCCATGGAAACATCTGCATATGTAGACAGTACTGGCTTTTTGGCTGTAAGCAGAGATGAGCACTGAACCCAAAGTCGGATACAACTGGCTTTTGAGCAAGGGCAAACTTTACCTTTACCTAAAGCCAGGGGGAGGGAGGACCTCTGTCCTTATGGAAAAATCTGGGGATAAATGTTCTCAGGCATTCCTGCAAAGCAACACCCAAGGGTGTATCCCTCTTTCTTCCTTAAATAAAATTCATGGGCACCTGAAAGAGGTTGAAAGTGGCTTGATTTTCTTTTCCTCACACAGTAAAGGAAGAAGAAAGTATGAAGCTGGCTCATTAGCCACACACCCTGATAGAAGGTTTAAAACAGGGGTTCTCAACGTTACTGCACCATGGGCCAGACCACTCTCCCTCCAACAGATGAGTGGGCCAGACACATGGTTTTCCCCTGCCGCAAATGCCACCGTAAACCATGGTGGGTGTGTTTGTGCATGCATGGGCACATTTACAGCTGTTATAAACATGTCATCTTCTACATCCAGGGTCTTCACTGTGGGCCGGATGGAATGGCTTGGGGTCCCAGGTCTGTTCCATGGGCCATCAATTACGAACCCCTGGTTTAAAATACTGCAGGTAGAACAACCCACTCACCATGCTGTTTTCACAAATCCAAGTTTGCTTCTGTATATTATATGAATTGAATTTGTCTTTCACCAGCAGACAAATTATTCTAACCTTATCTTACAATTGTATTTTATTGAGCCTTTTGTGAGTTGCCATAAACTCGTTTTTTTTTTTTAAAGGTTTCATACAAAATTAAGTTTCACTACAGGGAAAATAAAGCATGAATATAATAAAAGCCCCATAATGAAGGGCTTTTATTATTTACTTATATTATTGGTATGATTATATAAACAAGCCAAAGGAACTGGATCTTGTCTGAAGATTCACAGCCTTAAAGTCTTGAATATAATATAGAACATAACTAGCTTAGAAGCACAAAACAAACATCCAAATATACAATACTAGCCACATAGACAATGGATCAGGTCATGACCTAATTACAGTTTCGAAAACTCATACTGGAGGGATCATGAGAAAGTGGGGAAGGGGTGGGAGAATTATAAGCAAACACTGTATAAAATTAACAGGAATAATATATGTGTAGAACACAGAAAGCTTTTGATAGAAAAACAGAGAAATTCTGGCTTCCCCTTCATCCCTTGCCACATAAATCCTGATTAAGCAAAGCTAAAATCTTGCTCAAAAGCAGAAAACCTCCTTTTTTTAATTAATCCAGATATGAGCTGGGGTGATAAATTCCTAACCAAACTAACTGTACACACAAATGCTCAAGACAGACAGCAAATCTGACACACTTCATGTGAAAAATCCTGCCCTCAGAAAAAGAAACGGGGGAAAATACAATGAAGTATCATAACATTTTTTTTGTTGTTGCTGGGTAAAATACATGTACAGTAGATACATGTCGACAGAATAGACCAGTGATGGTGAACCTTTTAGAAACTGAGTGCCCAAACTGCAACCCCAAACCCACTTATATATTGCAAAGTGCCAACATAGCAACAAAGGAGGAGGGGAAAGGCTCCCAGAGGGGTGGGGTGAGCTCTGTGCTGGGGGAGGGAGGAAGCACTCCCATTGGGCTGCTGGGCAGAGGGGTGGGGAAAATTATGTGCTGGGGGGCCACCTCTGGCATGTGTGCCATAGGTTCACCACCACTGGAAAAGACCTTGAACACTTCAACCATGCATTTTCTCTCTCTCTCTCTCTCTCTCTCTCTCTCTCTCTCTGTGAATACCATAGACTTCCACCCGGCAATTCTATCCAAAAAATAAACTCATCATATGGACTTAGGCTATATTCTTGCATTGTGGCATTAGCAAAACACAAAGGAAAAAGAAGTAGACCTCTTGTTATGAAAAGCTAAAACCTTCCTTATATGAAGTCCAGTCATAGTCCCATTTACTTACACATAGTTTGGAATTGAATACCATCTTAACTGAATATTGGTTGAGATTGGAGTACTTTGTAGTTGTGTCTGGTACATGACAGCTTCTGTTATGCCAGTAGTGTTTGTCTAGAGGTTGGGGAAGCCTTGACCTCTAACAGAAGGCAAGAGCTGGGTGGTGGGGGAGGTAGGAAGAAGGAATAGCCCAAGAAGTTGTTTACTCCTTCTTTTCCAACTCTCCTCCTCCAACATTTGCCAGCTGAAGCAACTGCTTTACATTGGCAGGTCTCAGGTCTGTCACTGACAGACAGCCACCCCCTAGGTAGCAGTGCAGTGAGGCTTAATTACGACATGGGGTCATATCAGTGTTACTTAAAGCATGCATCTGTTAAGGATAGGGCCCTTTTGAGTCAGTTTCCTCGCATTTCAGAACTTGACTGAATATTGAAAATGCTTTAATATAGCATATGAAGTCCAAAGCTATATTGCTAATTGAATATTTAATTATTTTGAGGGATTGCCTCAGAGTGAATGTGAGTATATTGCTAACAATATATTTTATCAATGCAGGCTTATGACTTACTTGCACTTACTGGGAATTCCTTATTCATAGAAGTAACTGCAATCCCCCATCCCATCAAATCAAAAGTGAAATGAAAATGAAATGGAAAAAAAAATGAATGGGATTCAATGGATTGGCTACAACTGTCAGCATAGACACATGCCAAGCCAATCAACCAAGAGCATCAGAGACCTGTTATTGCTCAATCTTGGGTAGCAGAAGGCCACTTGCCCTTCAAATGTATTTTATAGATCCAATGGATCCTAATGTAAATGGAGGGTGTACACATAATAACAGCAATGTATATGGAAGCTGAGTTTGAAATGGGAACATACAAAACAGGAAAACATCTTATAGTCAACTAACATTTGTCTGACGGATAGTCAGAACATGACCTTAACAGAATCCTATCAAATGGCCAGGACTTAGGCCATTGCATTCTTACAAATGGCCAGGACTTAGGCCATTGCATTCTTACAAATCACTGCCACTTTTAATGTTATAGTTCTTTGTCACAGGTTATCTCCTGCAAGTAACTCCAGAGTTAAAATGTAAAGTAATTTGTATGTGGTTTCTCATGAGAAAGCTAACAGCTTCTCTTGGGCTCCTGACTGATCTGTTTCTTTCTTGTGAATTTTGCCAGGTTGGGGTAACCATCAGTAACACTCCTTTTGGCTTACAAATCATAATAGAAAGTGGTTCCAACAGAAAATGGTGTTAGAGAGGGTAGGGAAACTGAACTACTATTGGAAGTTTCTGAACTATAATTTTGCTTTCATTCTGAAAAGTGCTAGGTGGCTTTAGGGTAGGGAAGAAAGAAAGAAATGCGGGGGAAGGGGGAAGGAAAGAGAAAGAACTAATTCATACTCAACTTCTTCCCTGTCTGAATCAAAACTCCAGGGTCTTGGCTGCCTTTTGACTCAATTGCTCCCTTGGCATGGCTACGTACTTGAGCAAATAGAAAATATAATGAGAAACTGGCTTCCTCGTGGTATTTCCAATTGGAAATAACACAAGGAAAAATGTTTTATCACATTATTCCCAAATGGAAATCCTCTAAGAAAACTTGTTTCTCATAACATTTCCTGTTTGCTTAAAGAGGGATATATGACAAGGAGCCTTTTCAATATGTATCGCTGCTATGGGTGAGTAACTCAGTCAACTATAGCTGTAGCTGGTGGCTGGTGCTGAGGTGATACAAAATAAACATTTGTGTAAATTAAAAATAAGCAAAGGACCAGGTGGGTTAGTTCACTGCCCTTTCTTCTTCTACATATCTCAACTCAGATGCACATCTGAGTTGGATCATAGCAAAAACAGAATGAGCTTAGTATTTGAAAGAGGTACAAACAATCTGGTTGCCAGCACTCTCATGAAAAGGCCTTGCAAAAGCTCCTCGTAGGAAATCATGGCCTACTTGCTTCTTTGGTGCCAGTCGTAGGTGTGGCTTTCACAAATTTCCCTACAGTAGATTTTAGCAGTACTTTCAGCAGGATAGTTGTCGTGTCTGGCCCTTATAAGCAATAGTCAAGGCAACAATTAACAGAACAGCAACAGGCATTTATTAAACAGTCTTTCAGATAAAGCTTATAAGGCGCTCTGGACACAAAGATGGCTATATAAATCCCATGAAATCAGTCCCTCCAGAATCTGCCATAGAAGATTGGCAATGACTGAGCTACACTAGTAGTGTTAGCGTGTGGAGGAGACCCAGGCTTAGCACGTACTGGCTACCTGTGGTAAATGGGTAGCATAGATCTGGTCCGGCCCCACCCTTATTTACCCGTGGGGATTATATAGTGTCTTCCCAGCGGTAGCTCCTTGATACAAAGTAGTGACCCGCCGGACAAGCATAACCAAACAATCATAACACGATATATATGTATTAACCAATGGGGAACAGGATCTGAAACTGTAACCAATCACAGGACTCTGATTAGCATAATGAGCACGCTCAGAGACAGAGATTTCGCACCAACTTTAGCTCCTAATTTGGATGGCGGAAAACTACCATTTTCTCCTTGCAAAGCGCTGACAGCGCAACTTGCAAATGTGCCTTAATACACAATAGTACAGTAAGTTAAGTACATGTCAACAAGCATGTGGATAAGGGGGAGCCAGTTGACATTGTTTATCTGGACTTTCAGAAGGCTTTTGACAAGGTCCCACACCAAAGGCTCTTGAATAAACTTACCAGTCATGGAATAAAGGGACAGGTCTTGTCCTGGATCAGCAACTGGCTAAGGGATAGGAAACAGAGGGTAGCACTAAATGGACACTTCTCCAAGTGGAGGGAAGTAAAGAGTGGGATCCCCCAAGGTTCAGTACTGGGACCCCTGCTTTTCAACCTCTTCATAAATGATCTAGAGGTAGGAGTAAAAAGCAAGGTAGCCAAATTTGCTGATGACACTAAATTACACAGGGTAGTGAAAACTGTGAGAGATTGTGAGGAGCTCCAGAGGGATCTCTTGACACTGGGGGAGTGGGCAAAACAGTGGCAAATGAGCTTCAACATTAGTACGTGCAGAGTGATGCATGTTGGGGCAAAAAAAACCCAATTACATTTATAAACTGATAGGTTCTGAACTCTCGGCGACAAACCAGGAAAGGGATCTTGGTGTCCTGGTGGACAGCTCAATGAAGGTGTCAACCCAGTGTGCCTCAGCAGTGAAAAAAGCAAACTCAATGCTAGGGATCATTAGGAAGGGTATAGAAAATAAGTCAGCAAGTGTCATTTTGCCTCTTTATAAATCTATGGTGAGGCCCCATCTGGAATACTGTGTACAGTTCTGGTTGCCATACCTCCAGAAGGATATTATGGAGTTGGAAAAAGTGCAGAGGAGGGCAACCAAAATGATTAGGGGACTGGAACACCTTCCTTACCATCTGAGGCTGCAACGGTTGGGCCTTTTCACTCTTGAACGACGGCGTCTAAGAGGTGACCTGATTGAAGTTTATAAAATCATGCACGGTGTGGACAAAGTAGATAAGGAAAAACTGTTTTCCCTATCGCACAACACTAGAACTAGGGGACACTCCATGAAACTTTTGGGTACTAGTTCTCAAACAAATAAGAGAAAGTACTTTTTCACCCTGAGGATTACTGGTCTATGGAACTCCCTGCCAGAAGAAGTGGTGACAGCTGTCAGTCTTGACAGCTTTAACAGAGGATTAGACAAGTTCATGGAGGACAAGGGTATCAATGGCTATAATTATGGATACTTAAGGACAACCTCCAGGTTGGAGAGATAGGCAGGATATCTCTCAATGCCATTTCCAGGGAATCTTAAGCAGGTGAAGGCATCTCCTTGGGAATACCCTGAAGGAAATGGTGAGCCACTGTGTGAGACAGAATGCTGGACTGGATGGGTTGTGGCCTGTTCCAGCAAGACTGTTCTTATGTTCTAATAGAAAATTGAAATGTTGATATCACTCACTATTTGCATCACTTTTGATGTGGTTTGGTTTGAAACAAATGAACACATCTGCACATGTTCTGACTCAAACCATTGTATCCTGCCTCTTTTAAAAAGTCTCTTGATCTTTTCTGGTGCAGCTACATTTTATGGCAAGATTCTGTATGCTTTTAATCAGTGGTGGGCTCCAAAAAATTTACTACCACACTGTGGGCATGGCTAACTGGGCATGGCTAACTGTGGTAGTGGCCTCGTTCTCCCCCTCCCAAAAACAAAGAGAAAAAAAACAGGCAGGTACCTACTTTGCTCTCAGAGTATCGCTCCCAGAAGAGGCGGGAGAACCTGGTGCAGCCAGGGAGGAGGAGCTGCTGCCGGCGCAGGTTGCCCAGAGCGGCATGGCTGGGGGAGCCAGGAAGAAGATGAGAAGGAAGACGGAAGCGGTGCTGCAACCAGAGCCAGGGAGGAGGAGCCTTCTCCGCCACTTGCCCAGAGTGGCATGACTGAAAGGACCTCACCATGCTACTCTGGGACACCGCACCGGGCTCAGGAAGAGCCTCGTTGTCCACCAGACAAAGAGAAGGAGTCCCAGAGTAGCCAGGCTCACTGTCCAGGTGCACTTTCACCTCCACACTTCCCATGCGCCTTCGGGGGTGGGTAGGATGGGGGGTGGGCTGACGGCCTCACCCTCCCAGCAATGCTGGCAACACTTCCCATGTGCATTGCCCAGGGCTGAAGGCACACAGGAAGTGCGGAGGTAAAAGCACACCCGGACGGTGAGCCTGGCTGCTTTGGGACTACTACTCCTTGTCCAGAGGACAACAAGGCTCTTCCTGAGCCCGGCGTGGCATTCCAGAGTGGCATGGTGAGGTCCTTTCAGTCATGCCACTCTGGGCAAGTGGCAGTGGTGGCAGGCGGGTGAAGCGGCGCCCCCTCCTCCTCCCTGGCTCCGGCTGTGGCACCTCTTCCATCTTCCTCCTTCTCTTCTTCCTTGCTCCTGGTCGTGCCCGGAGTGTGGGGAGAGAAGGAGGAGGTGGGTGTGGTGTGGAAGGGAGGTGGGTGTGGCCAGCCATGTCGGCTACCAGTCTGGTCGGACCGGGGTGGACCTGCTGATGCCTAACACTGCTTTTAGTTATGCCATTCTGTTGGCATGCAATGATTAGTTTACACCAAAACAAAACTGGGATATATTTACGTGATATATTTAGTAGGTTGTGGCAATGAAAGGGGTAAGGGAAAACACTTCTTCTTCTTCCTTTATTTTATTTATTTATTGAATTTCTATACCACCCATCTGAGTGTTATACCACTCTGAGCAGAAAACCAATAACAACAACAAATTAAAACCCACCACCGACAAATATACCATAAAATAAAATAAAATAATTGGCATCTGAGGGTATCGGGACTGAACCTAACTGGCTAATTTATTGGTAAGGGAACAACGCCCTGAAAAGCCTCCCTGAAGAAGAGCATTTTTAATTATTCTTTAAAGGTAGCCAGTGATGGGGCCTGGTGCAGCTCCACCGGTAGTGTATTCCACAGTGTTGGTGACCCCACCGAGAAAGCTCTATTTCTAGTTAAAGACTTTCTAGCCATCCTTGGGGTCAGCACATGGAACTGCTTTTTTTAAAAAAAGGTGGCATCGAGAGAGGCTGACGAACATGCCGCTCTGCCCCGGTAGACTTGCTTTTGAACAAGGGCGACCTTTACCTTTACCTATTAGTAACTATGGATATGTACGGTATTGAGCCTTTTTGTTTTGTTTGGCACTGTTTTACAAATTCCGTTGCTGTAGTCAGTATAGTTAATGATGAAGGATTAAGATACCGCATCGCTCCAAGGTTTTCGACCCATCCTACGAGAGCGGACCATAGGGGCTCCCTAGTAGTCCCATCAGCTAGGGAGGCACGCTTCACTGGGACCAGGGGGAGAGCCTTCGCGGTATCTGCTCTGGTTGTATGGCACCTCCTGCCACTAGAACTGCACCTCCAGGCAGAGTTGCCCCCTTTCAGGAAGGCTTTAAAAACATGGCTTTGCTGGCTTATCTAGTTCTGTCTGGGTTCCTTCTCCCCTGCTCAGGTGCCCCTCTTTTAAAAGGATCACGGATGTTTTATTGACATCAGATGTTTTAGATAATTTTCGTATTTGGTTTTAATTGGATGGGGATGGGTTTTAACCAATGATGTGAGCTGCCTTGTTTCACCAAGGCGAAAAAGGTGGTCATACAAATCTGAAAATAAATAAATAAATAAATTATATGAATTATGAGAGAGTAAATCTATTTTCATCTTCCTAGTTGAAGATATCTAAATCTAAATATAATTTGTTGTATTTCCTATTTGTAATTTGAATATTTTTAAAACTAACCCTTTTGTACTTAGTGTTAGATACTTTGGGATTTATTTTATCAGGGCAGAAAGCAGTAAAGAGTACTTAACAACTTTCACATTCTTGTGATGATAGGACAGCCAAACAAATTGTTGATAAAAGAGTTCAAATCCTAAGCACGAGAAAATGATACCTTTTTGGAATAATGTTTTTGGGTTTTTTTTACATTTTGCATGAAATGTGGCAGAACAAAATGAGTTCCTTTCCCTAAGCACAAACACACAGGAAACTTAAAAGGAAATTTAATATATTAAAAAATACCACAACCCATCTGATGCTATTAAATTTACTAGCTGATGAAAGCAAGCAACACTTTTGATAATATGAATTTTCCAAATCTGTCTTGCAAGAATGTAAAATCTCTTGATAAAATAAATGACAAAAAACAAAACAGAACATTTTTTTAAAAAAAATCTTGCCATCTCAAAGTGAAGAGGAAAACATATCACATTTTCTTGTTTACTGTGTAAGCATGAAGCAAATTAGAATTTATATTCCACCATGGCACAGATATTATATAAAATAAATGAAATGAAATAATGTAAGGATTCAAACAATGGAAGAATAAAAATAGTATGAAAAACTATAGTTCTCACAATTCTGAATAATAGCGTGATTATACAGGCTGTGAGAAATTATTTCTGGTTTGAATGTGGATATCCGTTCTAATCCTCTGGATTCTCTCTAAAAATTGAGCAGAAGGACAACAGTAGATGAATGTGAGTTTCATGATAACGATTTGATTTATCTGATTGGAATGGTGGAAACGGGGTGAAGAGTATTAGAAGATACTGCTTAAATATGTCTGAGAACTTTCCAAACTTCTAAGTAACAATATACAAAATGAGTATGATAAACTTTTCTTTTTTTATATAGCTTCCTCATTTGAATGGAAATAGCACTTAGAAGGGAAGAGTACATCTGCATGCACAGTGAGGAAGAGTTCACATAATGGTTTGTAAGGCATATCAAATTTATTCTGTGAGATAGATAAAGGTCTTTTAAAGGTCTCTACTTGTAGAATGAATTTCTTATCATGTACACATTTCTATGTAAAATACATTTTAAATGTGGTTTTTACTCAAGAGAACTAAAAGGAAGGAGAGTAAAGATTTTTATCTGTTGATTACAAAATATCCTAAAACATAATAATACAATTGTTATTTATATTATTGTGAAAAATTAATATATATGATATGAAAAATCAGGAAAGAGGGGTCACGAAGGCGGTATGGGGTAGTCAAATGTGGTAGAGTAAATGGTAGCAAGGCTTTAATAACTGTCCGTTATTTTTACCACCTCTCCACAAGTACACAAACCAACAGACAGAGCGGCCTGGTCCTGGGAAACTGGACGGCTTGAAGATAACTTTTACCTTCTCATTCTGGGATGAGTTGGTTGATAATTTTCCCAGGCCAAAGAGTGAAGAAAGCAGTCCTCCCTTTAAATTACGGTTGCAACCTTATCTCTCTCAAGCAAGATGTATCTTTGAGAAAAGTTAACCCTTTCCCGGTCTGTTAAACTTCTTCTTCTCTCAGATGACAAACCAGACGTTGTTGCATACCTGCCAACTATCCCGTTTTCTCCGGGAAAACCCCTTATTTTTACCCCTCTTCCCGCCCCCTCGCGTTTTATTAATTTCCCCATATTTTCCCTTATTTTTTAAAAAAATCCTGACTGGAGCCCTCACAGGTGAAGCTGCAGTATTTTTTTCCGGCCACCAGAGGTCGCTATGTGGCAGGCTTTTCGCTTGTGGAAGGAGAGAGAGAGAAGGTGGGGGGGGGGCATTCTGTAGTTTTTCCTTTCTCTTTCCCTTTCCTGCCAGCCACATGGTCCTGGAGGCTTCGTTTTGGCTGCTGGGAGCAGGAGTCTATTCTAGGTGAGCAATATATTTCATATATGCAAGGGCAACCTCATGCTTTATTGAGCTGTTTCTGCCCTGCCTCCTGGCTGGAGGATTTCGTTTCTAGAGTTCTAGAATTAACTTGGGATGGGGGGGATTCCTTGATCACTATATGAGAGAGAGAGGGAGGGAATTAATCCCTTGCTCCTCCACCCTAATTGGGGGGGGGGGGTGTTGCCTGATCACTATATGAGAGAGAGGGGGGGATTTCCCTTGCTCAAAAGCCAGTCGTATCCGACTCTAGGGTTCAGTGCTCATCTCTGTTTCAAAGCCAAAGAGCCAGCGTTGTCTGCGTCTGCAGACATTTCCATGGTCATGTGGCAGGCATGACTAGACACCAGAGCGTGCGCTGTTAGCTTCCCACAAAAGTGGTCCCTATTTATCTACTTGCAATTTCTTGCTTTCGAACTGCTAGGATGGCAGGAGATGGGACAAAGATGGGAGCTCATTCCGTCCTCGGGAATCGAACCGCCGACCTTCTGCCTCCCAGTCAGCATCTTAGTCACTTAAGCCACTGAGTAAACAAGAGAGAAAACAAAACAAAAGTCCCCCAAGAAGATGGGGAAAGGGTTCTTTGGCTCACACAGCTTTGTGCCCATTGCATCTAAAATACCATCTAGCCATCTTATTTTTGGCCACCCCCTTCCTTTGTCCTCCACCTTTCCCAGCATCAAGGCCTTCTCAAGTGAATCCTCTCTTCTCATTTGATGTCCAAAGTACTTTAGCATCATCTTTACTATTTGACCTTTAGTGAGCAGTCGTGGTTGATTTCTTCTAGGATCGACCTATTTCTAACACCACATTTCAAAGGCATCTATTTTTCTGCGCTCAGCTTTCCTAATGGTCCAACTCTCACACCCATACATTACCACTGGGAATACCATTGCTTTGACTATGCAATTTTTTGTTTGCAAGGTGATGCCTCTACTTTTAACTATGTTCCCCAGGTTTCTCATAGCTTGTTTCCCAAGCATCAGGCGCCTTTTTATTTCATGGCTGCAATCACTATCTGCAGCGATCTTTGATCCTAAGAAAGTAAAATCTGCCAATCGTATCCAACTCTAGGGTGCAGTGCTCATCTCCATTTACAGCCAAAGAGCCAGTGCTGTCTGTGTTTGCAGACATTTTCATGTCCATGTGGCAGGCATGACTAGGGCCCAGCAAGTCACATGGCTATATTTGGCCACACCCACAGAGGGGTGTGGCCAAAATTTCCCTTATTTTCAAATCCAAAAGTTGACAGGTATGCGTTGTTGTCTTTTCCAAGATTTTATTGAATAGTTCAATAATATATCAAAATGCAGATAAAAGCAATGAATCTAACTCTACTTAGAATACTAACTACGCTGAGCATAGTCCAGAGATAGGACTCCCTAATTCTACACTAACTTAACAAAATAAGAAAATAACTAACTTTCTAAGTTGGCATCTCTGTCAGAAACTAAGTCCTTTGCCATGATGATTTTCGGCAAAGACACAGGCAAAATAAGCATGGCTGCTTTGGGCTGGAAGCCCCTAACAAGGTTCCCTTAGATGTCCATGGTATGAGTTCGAAGTAATGTAGGCTCGCGCCCCCTTCCAAAAGGTCAATTCTGAACACTCAAAATCTGCTGTTTAAATACTTTTTCTGGGTCTTCCAGAATGTTAAACATGTGAGATGACTTAATTGTTTTGACTACCTGTTGTTTATGCAAACAGGTGTTCATGATGTAACTAAAATTCCCCAGACAGAATTTGATGTCACCTAAATTCCTTAAGTGACAAGTGTGCAGGTGTTTGTTTATCACAGATGTTTATACCCCATGATCCACTTTCTCATGTGAATGTCTACTATCCCTCTTTCTCAGGTGATGTGTTATTGACCTATTGTAACCCTTGGGAATCCCCTTGTTATGCAAGTGACTTCCCTAACAGGTGTCTTAAGTGACTGGCATTGCTACTTAGCAACCCAAATGCTTAGTGACGTGTTCATGTGTAGAATGTCTGGTATGAGTATTGAAATGCAACATGCTTCAATGTGCTTCCCTCATGACTTAGCTATTCTCAACCTACAAAGAATATGATATGAACCTTAATACTACATTTATTAAGTATCATATTAAAATATGAAATCATCCCTTGTGATTATCATGATAAGAGGACTACTTCTTTGTAGGAGTTTGGTCATGATTAACAGGGGTTAGATATTGGGAAGAGGGGTGCTGACTCCTGTGGTAAGTACCACTGAGTTTAATGGGATTTACTCACCCATAAGTGTACATAGTCTACATTTAGGTTCTATTACAGTAATACCTCGGATAACGACCAAACTTGGTTTGACAAGTCTGGTTGTTATCTGATTTTTAGCCTTATCCGATGCATGCATTGGATATCGTTTAAAAAGCCAGCTGCCTCTGGGAGGGTCGGGGGACCCGATCCGCACTGTTTCTGACATCCCGCTACCTTCCCAGGCACTGCTGCAAGGCAAAATGCCGGGGGAAACTCCTTCCTCGGCTGCAGGTTTTGCCTTGCAGCAGTGCCTGGAAAGGTAGGGGGATGTCAGAAACAGCGTGGTTCCTCACCCCAAACAAACTGCTCTGATGGCCGGTTTGTTTGGGGTGAAGTGAAGGAGGCGCAGCCCCCGGGGATGTCAGAAACAGAGCGGATCAGGTCCCCCGACCCTCCCAGAGGCAGCACGGGAAGCAGAGAGCCTAAAATGGGTGAAAAAAACTCCATTGTGATGGATTTAGCACTTAGCCCCAAACAAACCAGCCATCAGAGAGGTTTGTTTGGGGTGAGGAACCACGGGGTTGCGCCTCCTCCTCCTCACCCCAAACAAACCAGCTGTCAGAGTGGTTTGTTTGGGGTGAGGAAGTGCCGGGCTGTGCCTCCTCCTCTTCACCCCAAACAAACCAACCGTCAGAGCAGTTTGTTTGAGGCAAGGAAGCGCTGGGCTGCGCCTCCTCCTCCTCACCCCAAACAAACCAGCTGTCCAAAAGGCAGACAGCGTACGGGCACTCTGTTTGGCAGCTTCCTTGTTGAGAAGGCAAGGGGGGGCCTTCCGCCTTGCCTTCTCCAGAATGCAGCAGCTGAAGGGAGCACCCGTTAGGCCACTGCTTTCTGGAGAAGGCAAGGCGAAGGCCCGCCTTGCCTTCTCCGGAAGGAAGCTGCCGAACAGAGCGCCCGTACGCCGGCTGCCTTTCACCCTCTGACCCTCCATGAAGGGAAGTGGCCAAGCACTTGGCTACTTCCATTTCCAGAGGGCCAAACATGACCTCATCGCATAACACTAAAATGACGTTATCAAATGCAATTTTCCCCCCCAAGATAGCTGGTCGTTATCCGATTATGACGTTATGTGATGCGGTCATTATCCGAAGTTTTACTGTATTTGCATATGAGAAGCAAATTGTGGGCTTGGACTACTCATTAATTCCAATGCACATAAACTTTATTGTATTAAGGTTGACTTAAGAATCCTTAGTGGATCTTACTGTAGTTGGAACTATTAGATGTAGTCCTGTGGTTTTTGGATTGCTGGTTTCCAGCTTTTTGAATCTAAAATTCCATTCATCACTATGACAAAAAAATTATATATTTATTTATTTATTAAGATTTGTATCGCTGCCCAATCACCAAAGTAACTCTGGGTGGCTCACAATTAATTGCACATGACTCCGAATAAAAACCTAACACATCATTAGAAACCCCACATGAAACACATTGTTAAAATCTTCAAAACAAGTTTCATAATGATAACATCTGAGTTTCATAATGATAACAAAAATTCAGTTTCTGCAAGAATACTGATAACTTCATAGGCATTCTATTATTATATTTATATTGTAAGGTGTGCCAATAGACAGTAAGAACAGGAATAGAAACTCTTACTACCACTATGGCAAAAGGTTACAAATAGATAATCATGCTGATTTCATTTAGGTCCTAATAGAGCTTACCAACTTTGGGTCTTCAGATTGCTGGACTTTAACTCCTAGAAACTTCAGCCAGCATAAGTAATGGGTAAGGATTCTGGGAGTTGTAGTTCAACAAAATTTGGGAATCTAAGACTGGGAACCTATCATCTACATTGACTATTTTGACGGTAAACCACTCTTTTAAAAATAATCATTTCCAAATGCATTTGGCAAAGACATTTGTCAACTATAAAGTCTTTAAAGTGACATGAAATGGAACACAATTTGGTTTGGAAGAGGGTCTTCCCCATTACTAGCTCTAAAAGGAAAACGATCCTTAAATGAGCCATACAATCTTCAACATGTGTCATGTATGGTTTTATAATGAGTTATTTGGCTTCAAATAGAGGCTTCAAATATTTTTGAACTGCAACCCCCAGAATTCTCCCGGCAAAATTCTGGCAAGCGCAGCTCAGAAACAAATGTCTGCAGATCAGAGTTAAGATTTTTACTTCTGTCACTATCTCCCTGGTGGCTCAGTGGGTAAAAGCACTGTGCTTGGAGACTGAATAGATGGTTTGATTCTCCGAGAGCTGCACAACAGGAGACATGAAAGGAGCCTCATTCGGGTGTCCCCTGCAAAAATCCTTTCAATCACTGACACGAAAACACACACAACTCTGTCACTGCCTTTTCTGGCCTGTGTTCCACTTATGATGCCTTAAAACGTTTAAATCAAATATTTACAACAACTATATAAAGGAGTTAAGTTCTCCATTTGTAAAACAGGAAAAAGTTTCTTATATCAAAATAAGTAATTAGTTAACTATAATCACTGCTTAATCTGAAGATCAGATGCTGTTGGACTGGCCTATGAAATACTACTAGTAGGAATTAATCACTAGTAAATGTGGTGAGAAAGTACTCAATATGGGCACTAAATTAAGTGTTTTTAAAGATGTACATGTAGTCCTAATTCATAATAAGTCAGGTATCTGTCGAAAGAAAATAAATAGAAATTCTGATTCTTCCCCATTATTGCTTTATGTAAATTACATCCAATTTGGTGGTAAATTGCATCTGGAGCTTTATATTGTAATTATTATTAAGCTCACATATAATGAAATTGGCAGGTGTAATAAATTGGTGCAGGGTATTTGTATAAGAGTAGTTAAAAATAGGGGGAAATGCTGTAGACTGAAACATGAAATGAGATAAAAGAATAATAATACACCTATGATTATCTCATTGTTTTGCTTTACAACTGCACTTATAAGGTATAGTACAATTTACAAAGAGTTGATTATTATCTCTCAATATAAGATATAATTAATGAAATAGCTTTTAAAAAAAGAAGAAAGAAAACTGAACTCAGATGAATGCTAATGTGACAGATCATTTAAATTTTGTTTTCTAAAAATTTCCTGGCTAAAAATACTGGATCATCGAATACATGACAAGTATTACATATATTTCAGACAGTTACATTTGTTTGCATTGTATCCAACATATTAAAGAGTACTGGTTGGGAAACGGAGCAGGAGGGTATTCAAAAGTGATGAGGCATTGTGTAGATGAAACATACAGGGATCCCAAATAGCATGCATTCAGTACTTCTTTAAAAGTTACACATTCAAAGCTAAGTACATTCAGCAGAATGAGGTCGTACTCCAATGATATTAAGAGAGTATATTGTACCACTTCTATCTGTAATGGTGGGTGATACTTTCAAATGTTCTTTCTTATGTTAGTGGTTTTTGTGGTGTGTTTTTTTTAAAAAAAACCTCTTGAAACCAAATACTAAATACCAGAGAGAAAGATTTTTGTGCTTGTCTTTCCCATCAGTGGTGGTTTGTGACATGTAGAAAATTTTAGAACTTTTAAAAAAGGAACATTTGAGGATGAAATTTTATACTTTGTGCATTATCTTAAAAACTATGTGCATTATCTTATACTTTGTGCATTATCTTTTTTAGAAAGCCTAATGTCTGGTTGGATATCCCACTATGGTAGTGGAGTAGACCATACAGCCAGCGACTCACCACTGAGTGTTGGGCGGCAGTAAATAACCTGACTCCCTAAAGGGGCCAACAGCTATGGATGGATGAGCCCCTTTAGGTGGTTATGGTCTCCTCAGTGGAGGAAATGCCACTAGAAACCATCATATTGGGCTCAATGGCAAAATGAGCGGAGGAGGGAGTCTGATTCCCAACGGTCATGGAGGCAGAAAAGGCCATGCCAGATGGACTGGCTATGAGGGAGCACCATGATAATATCCTCAAGGCTTCGGTAGTTCATTGCAGTCTCGGTCTTAAATCCTGCATGTCTCATTTCATATGTGCCGCAGGAGATGGCTCCGTGATCATAGTGTGTGGGTCACTTCATGGCAAGCAAATTCACGCCAATGGCATTTTTCCTGCTTCAGGGGGAAAAATGCATTCTTGAATACGAGTTGCAGCCGACAAAATCTTAAAAACATTGTGCTATACATGTAGTGGAAACTACACTAAGGAATTTAAGCTACAGTATTAACTTTCATATTGGGGAAAATCCTGTCACATAGCTATATAAATGTAAAGTCAAGTTGCACCTGTAGTAACCAGAATATGCCAAAGCAAATGTGGTTCACTGTTGCGGGAGGAAATCCTGACACCATGAAATGCCCAGACAGAGA
This sequence comes from Bradypodion ventrale, assembly GCA_035047345.1. Classification (NCBI taxonomy): domain Eukaryota; kingdom Metazoa; phylum Chordata; class Lepidosauria; order Squamata; family Chamaeleonidae; genus Bradypodion; species Bradypodion ventrale. The sequence goes on from JAWDJE010000005.1 coordinate 126,140,199, forward strand.
TACGGTCCAGCCGACTGCCTGGGGAGAGCTCTCTCGAACCACCCCAACCAGTATCTTTTATTGCCAAAATTCAACAGCAGATAAGAATACAGGAACAATAGTGCATTCAGTAGAAAGGGAGCAAAATGGGTTGCATAGTGAACAATAGGTTTGTTTGGGGTGAGGAACTACGGGGTTGCGCCTCCTCCTCCTCACCCCAAACAAACCAGCTGTCAGAGTGGTTTGTTTGGGGTGAGGAAGTGCCGGGCTGTGCCTCCTCCTCTTCACCCCAAACAAACCGACCTATTCAGCCATAGGTTACATTCGGCATACATTGTTTCTAACATTACGATACCGTGTGAGAATCATGCAAGCTACAGTACGTGATTAGAGTCCTGATTGGTTAGAGCAGCTAAGATAGCATACTAGCCTCGTGAAACCTGCGTGATCAGTCTCTCCATAGTAAAAGCTTAGACCTTGATTACATGTGTACTGACATTCTTTCAGGGAAAGATTGAAACATAGTAAACGGATGCAGGACATCTCTCGGGGAAAACTCAGAAGTCAAACAGGAGTGTTTGCACTCTCATGAACTTGGTTTATGGTTCATCCCTATCAGATTCCCGCATGCCCCCACCATACTCCAACAGTTCACAGATACAGCAAAGAATGAGGAAGGACACCAGATTCCTATTGGCTTCATTCAACAGCATGAAGATAATTCATCCAATATTTTTTTTTAAAAAAAGCCCAGAAAAGACCCCCTCTTTACTTCTTTACTCTTTACTTAAAACTGTAAGTGTTTGGGGCCTGGGGTGGTTTAGGAAGATGGGCTGCTTTTTTGCCCACCCTGGAACGCCAGGGTCTTCATCAAAATCTTGTGCAAGAGTGACCACACCGTGACTTTGTCCACGGTCCACGGTGTGGACAAAGTAGATAAGGAAAAACTGTTTTCCCTATCGCATAACACTAGAACTAGGGGACACTCCATGAAACATTTGGGTACTAGTTCTCAAACAAATAAGAGAAAGTACTTTTTTACCCAGAGGATTACTGGTCTATGGAACTCCCTGCCAGAAGAAGTGGTGACAGCTGTCAGTCTTGACAGCTTTAAGAAAGGATTAGACAAGTTCATGGAGGACAAGGGTATCAATGGCTATAATTATGGATACTTAAGGACAACCTCGGGGTTGGAGAGATAGGAAGGATATCTCTCAATGCCATTTCCAGGGAATTCTAAGCAGGTGAAGGCATCTGCTTGGGAATACCCTGAAGGAAATGGTGAGCCACTGTGTGAGACAGAATGCTGGACTGGATGGGCTGTGGCCTGTTCCAGCAAGGCTGTTCTTATGTTCTTATTTTATTTATTTCCCACCTCTCTCTAACAGTGCCTCTAACTGATCTTAGACCACAGTGTGGACATAAAACTATCACTGATTTGTCCATTCTTGACCAAACAATGCCATACCTAGTTGAAATAATTACTCCTTACTTCTCCTGATTCTGAAGTAAATGTACTGCAGCTTTTAGTTTGCTTATTTTATGTGGAACCATCTGAGCCTCAGATGCCTGCACTTGTGCTTATCAGTTTGCATGTATTATACATGTGTTGAGCAGAACTTTCATGGGTCAGTTGTATTGCCCATAAAATTTCATCTTTGTACAACTGCTTCTAAATTATCAACTGCTTCTGAAGACATGATGCTCAAATCCTCCATCCTGGATAATACTTTGGTAACTTCAAAATATCCCAAAGGATAGTTTTCAGTTTGATACATCGTTATTACAGTCATGAATCATTTTTATGACCATGTTATACACCCCTGAAGATAAAGATCTGTGGTGGACACATTAACCTAATGGGGCAAACTGTGTTTCTGCAGTGTATCACAAATTAAAGTTCCCATCTTTTAATGATCAGCTTTTGTTTGGGTAAGAGGCATATCACAGATTGTTAAGTCTCAATAAACTGTAAACGAATAAACCTAGTGAACTATATTTTCTTCTTCTTTCAAGTATAATAAGGTCCAAAGGGTATATAAAATGTGACTTGATTACATAGTTGTACAGGTAAAACTGAATTGTCTTTTATAACTGTATCACTGAGTAGGCATATATTGTTTGCAGAATGAGTAGATTCTGGGACACCAATGGGTAAAATTCTGTTGGCGAAAAGTTATGCTGGCAGAATGCAGGTCAAGCAATGGAAATATTGGATTTAAATTAATTGAAAGTTTCTTATCCCCCCTTTTATTCTTCTCCTATGTAGCTTTTGATTGGGAGGCCACATGCGGCAGTTCAGGCTCATCTTATTCTAATGTGTAGACTATTTAGCTGTGACTATGTCTGGTTGCCCGGGATACACCACGTGGAGGTTAGTCTACTTTTGCAAGTATTTCTTCGGGCACCAGTGCTCAAGTTCTTAGATCCATTCTGTCACTGAATACTGTCGTTCATCTTGGCTTAATAGTGCACACACAGGACTAATATACATACAGCTGAATCAGGCAATATGTATCATCACAGGCTGTATTTGACCAACAAACATCCACTGGCTCCCCATCTTGAGTCATATTCCGCCACTGCCACTAAGAAGATCAGTGGCATTATTAAACCTATTGATAAAAAATAGTAAACAAGCCTTTCCTCCCAATCCATGCCAATATAGCTGCCCCCTCAGCCCAATGATTAAAGTCTAGACACCCTGCGTGGTGCACTTCAATTAACCTACAGAATAACCATTTCAATATCTCAGATGCCTGGATGGAACTCTGGAAACATCTATCTCCAATTCATCATCATCATATAATCAAGAATCCCTACAAATGGCCGGCTGGATTTTCCCTTCCAAGAAGGCAGTGAAGGATGCTGAACAGAGTGAGTACCGGCTGTGGTAGATGCAGAGCCACTCTGGTCACATGGGGATGGAAGTCTTCTCCCCAAAGTGACTGTGAAGAAGACCAAACCATGGACCACATTATATTTAGGTGTCCTTTACATACATTTGGAGACACCTTGGAGGACTTGCATAGTGCCACAGGTGAAGCCCTTCAATGGCTTTCAAGCCTAGACATGGAACTCTAGCTAGGAACCTGAGATGGACAATTTGTACTTACTGTATATATCAACATTTATGTAGACAACTGAAGTTCATCATACAACAAATAAATACAAACACATCCCTTTCATGTTTTGAGGTACTGCTGGCTCCCGGGGAAGCTTTTAGAAGCCAGGAGACTTTAATAGTCAAACATCACACCAGACCACCACCAGTGATCCTGATTCTGGCAGTGGTGCTTCAGTGGGATTATTTTTATGATTCAAATCTGCTACCTGCATTCTGAGGCTCCTAAAAGATTTTCCAGGGTGAAAGGGAGCTCTTGGGAGCTTCAAAACCTGAAAGAGGGGAATAGAAAACTTTTAGTTAATTTAAATTAAATATTTCTGGCATCTGCTCCAGTTCATACTTAAGTAGCTTTATGCAACAGAATTTTGCCCAATATGTAGTATCCTAGCCATGTTCTATGTCCCACCAGATCCATTAAAGCTGGGGTCCTCAATCTTTTAAAGCTGGGGACTGGGTCATGCCCGCTCAGACTGTTGAGGGGCCAAACTGCTGGTCCCCACCACCACAAAAGGCAGTGGCGGTAACCATCCTGAGCCTACCACACTCCAAAAAACACCCCCTCCCCTGGAGGAGCTGCGTTGTGTGGGTGAAAGAAATGCACTCGCGGCTGCCAGAAATGCCCCCACTTCCGCTGCCTCAATCCTTCTCTTCTCTGCTTGGCTTGGCGTGTCCCTAATGGTGCTCCATAGCAAGGAGGATGTTGTAAGCATTACAACATCTGCCGTGCTACAAAATGCCATTAGGGACATGCCAAGCCAAGCGGAGGAGACAAGGATTGAGGCTGCAGCAGTGGAAGCGGCAGCTGGAGCAAGGGCGTGGGCCAGATGATTTGGTGCCACGGGCTGGGCTGTAAATTGAGGATCCCTGCTTTAGAGAATAACTTGGTTTTGTTGTTTGTCCAGAAAAGTTCCTTTTTCTGTGTGTTCTCTCAAGATATCATGAACATTTATCTTTACAGCTGAAAAGTCATTCCAAAAGGCATTAGACATTCAGAAATACAATTAATTGGAAAAGGAGAAAGGTATGTGGCACATTAAAGAATCTGGTTTGCTCCACATTTGAGCAAAGTGTACTTAATTTTTGTGGGCAACACAAACATTGATCCTCTATAAATAACTGGAACATTCAGATATGAAAGCAAATAATAACTTGATTGCTTCTATATCTCAAACAAATTCATGAGTTCCCAGGATACTAGCTATAGATTTAGCTCTGGTGCCACAAAACAAGGACCAATCAATCTGACATAGACAGTCTGGGCACACTGCTATAGCATTATTCCATTACAGCTTCTTCTTCCATGTCTAGGCCATACTTGAAACTGCCAAAATGAAGACACCTTTGGTGAGCTCATTCTGCAGTTCCTAGTGTAAGAAAGATTAGCCAGCACCACTACAGCTCAAGGCATTGCATTAAAGCATAACACCTGGATAATCAAATTCTTCAAATATTCAGAATTATGGGCTGGACTATGCTGAAGGAGCTATTTTCTAGTACTCTAGGTTGAAATTGTCCTGGTGTTGTAAAAAGCATTGCAATGAAATATCCTTTGGCTCAGGAGAGGGAATCTATCCTCCCATTATCACTCCTAACCACTGCCCATGTGTTTGGGGGAAACTGAAGTTCAGATCAATTGAAGGGCCAAAGGTTCTCTAATCTTACCTTGGCTCTTACTGGCCTGGTGCTAATAATCATTTCCTGCAGTATGAAAGGCTTTCAGTGAGTTGACCAACTGAACTCACTTATCTATCTTCTGAATATGAATGCCTGTGAACTATACAAGCTGCTATGATGGAATAGTTTGGATTTTTCTATGAAACTGCAGCAGATGACAATGAATTCTTCTAGAACTGGAAGGGCAGTCAAATTCTGTTTGCAGCATGGTGCTGGGTTCCTTGTAAGATGGGTTTCAAGAAATCAGTTTCAAAGCTTCTCGGTAGTCCTACCACCAGTCCACCTAACATTCACTCCATTTGGCATGGTAGATTTTAAAAAAAAATCCCTGCAGAATTAGCCCAATTGTTTCTTTGACTTTTGCTTCCATATAACTCACAGGCCAAACTGTCTTAAAGGATAATGCTTCAAATAGGCTGACCCATTTGTCTTTTCAGGGAAAAAATGAAGAGTAAATTAATTTCATTTGTTCAAAAGGATTCTTTTGCAAAGACCACTCTAAACACAGGGAATTCCATCTAAAAAATGTGATCATAATATAACGAATTTGCAAAAGGGTCTTTTTTAAACACTATTCACAAGAGCTGGTTTTTAAAGCTTTGATGGGTTGATGAAAGCAGGGCCATAAGGTCATCATATACCAATACAACTCATTTTCCTATCCCCAACAGCAGGCAGATTTATATTTAAGATACTAATCCACTGTAGATGGAAAAATGTAAATCCTTACTTGGTCCTTTTATTTATAAAAAAGTTGCCATTTTTCTAATTGCTGCATCTTCTTTAATAATGTTTTAGCACATTAATTTAAACTACATCATTGTCATAACTACAGTCTACACTCTGAATTTTTTGAAATGGTAACCATGTTACTCTGTGATTCAGTCATATCAGAGACAGTGGTGGGCATCAGTAGGTTCGCACCAGTTCGCCAGAACCGACAGCAGAAATTCTGGCTGCCCCCACCCATCCAAGTTTTGAAATAAAGTAGTCCTAATTCAGGTGCAATGCAGGGCTTTCCCCGTGGCCACGCTCACCATACCACGCCCACAGTGTGGTAGTAACATTTTTTGGAGCCCACCACTGATCAGAGAGTAAATAAAACAAAACAAAAAGATAAGTATACAAATCAATATACAACTGGTAATAGCAGAAGATCTCTGGTTGTTATTTGGATTAGTTGTGAAGTTTTGCCCTGTTGAATAAGTAGATGGATGCAAGACAAACACCTGGCATTAAAATTTGCTAATGGGTTTAACTTTCAGAATCTATTGACATCATGAAGTTCATCCTTTGTTCTGTGAGGTTGCCTATGCCATGAAGTCTCACCCCTATATCTGACGAAGTGGACTTGATCCACGAAAGCTAACATTAAAATACAGCAGTTAGTCTTTAAAGTACCACAACATTTTTGTCTTTTTGTTTTGTTTACACTCTGGTGAAGTTAACAGTAGTGCTTCCGTCAAATAGAGCAGATTAAAGATTTAAGGCAAATTTGCCATCTAAAGGAACTCAACTCATAAGTAAGCATGTGTGTTTGGCACTGGAACTCACATGTTTAAATGCTTTGCTGAACAGAAGACCATTGTGGCTGATTATGCAGGCCTTTTACATTGAAGCTGTTATTATTCATGTTGCCTTCAACACACCCATGTGAATAAGGGCTGTGAGATTAGACCCTAGAAGTATTATACCAAATAAATCACTATTTTGTCAAAACTCTTGGGTCATTTTTGAAAACTTAGCTTGCATTATTCAGTGCCAAAGAGTGTACTAAAATTATATTAATGTAACCCTTTGAATGTGGACAGAGGACATGTGAGCGTTGCCCGTGGTTTGCAAAAAATATAATTCACTTTGGGATAAGCTGCTGGGATTCACCTGCAGACTGATAACTGTGTCTCAAGGAAAGGTTTTCACAGTTAATAAGCTAGTCAACTGAATGAAGGCATTGTAAACGTTTGTCCTGTCAAATACCAAGGAGACAAAACTAGAGCTTACTGGATAATGAGAAAACATCATTTCTTGCAATTGCATTAATACTAGGAAAGTTGTGGGCACCTGTTCAGGTACTGAAAATAGATACTACCCAACATGACAATTCTAAAAAAAAAAAGTGGGGGGGGATGGTTTGGTTATTATTTGGTGGCTCAGATGAAGGGACTCACTCCTGCCTTCATTAGAAAATCTCTGAAATTATTATAGATAACACATTACTGTAATAAGTGCTTACATAAGCAATGTAAGACACTCATGCCAATTCAAAATTACAGCACGGAGGAGTCATCTTTTTTAAAGAGTAAAAACTAACATGATATTCCATGGAACCCCACAGTATATAATTTAAAAGCCCTGATGGGGTCTGCAGTTTGTTTGCTTTTGTAACTAATGGTTCATTATAAACAGATGGAACCACCTGGCCCCATTCTGTATAATTTTGTGGGAAATAAAAAGAGACTATTATGTCCTTCTGAAGCTCTGGTGGAAATAGTGGTGTCCAATATAGATTCTGTATTCAGAATCAGGCATGTACAAAAACTCCTTGTATGGCAGTGGTTGCTCTCAGCAGGTCCAAGAGCCTTTTTCAGATTTACTGGCAATCCAAGGGCTATATTCCCAAGAAAACAGGGCTAAAGTTGTTAATCGTGGCACAGGTGTTGAGCTACAGTACTGCAACAAAACTCTGCTTTTTTGGGTGGAAAAAAATCCAGCTTTTTTGGGTGGAAATGTTACTTACCTTTACTTACCCAGAAAGTGCTCTAAATGCTATGGGGCAATATATAAATGAAATTGCTATTGTTATCTCAATATTTTTATTATTTTTTAATAAACTGAATAATGGTTTTAATTTAAAAACTGTCCATTTGTGTGAACAAATACATACACATGCAAGGTGCACTTGTAAGTGCCTGCAGAGTCTTTCAGATGTAATTGTATATATTATACTTCAAGAAGTGAAATATATGAACAAATTAATCATGCAGTGTATTTGCAAAGTCTCTACTGATCTTCCCAAAAGACCAGCTGAGGTTTCGAAGCCACCTTTACAGAACAAGCTTCAAAGGGAAAGAATTGAATATCATAGTCATCACTATGTGTGAAATTCCACATTGACTCAAACAATTTGCCACTTGTGCCTATTTACCAACTACCTTCTTTTTATTTTGGGGCCATGTATAAATATTTGCCATGCAGTCTTCACTCTTATGTCTGACAAATTGGACTTGGTCCAAGAAAACCTACATTAAAATATAGCAGTTAGTCTTTTTGGTGCCACAATATTTTTGTCTTTTTCTTGTTTTGCTTGTTGTTGTTTCTTTTATATACAGCTGAGAGGATCCTTCCGAGCGATTGGTTGCTATCAACCTTTGTTACATTGCCAAAGAAACCAAATGTGAAGTCCTGTGAGAAGTACAGAACAATTAGCCTCATGAGTCATGTTCTTAAGGTCTTTTTGAAAATCATGCATAGTAGAATAAGAAATGTGAAGAAAGCACAGGTGAGACACAATTTGACTTCTGTAATTCTATGGGTACCAGAAAGGTACTGTTTATGATGCAGATCCCCATACAAAGATGTAGAGACATGAGATGTGATGTGCATGCATGTTTTATAGATTATAAAAAAGCCTTTGTCAGATGCTAGCATGAGAAGATGATCACAGGACTGAAGAAAATAGGTGTAAATGATAAAGATATCAGAATCATCACTAACCTTAATTGGAATCAGACAGCTCAAGTAAGAGTTGATGACCAGCTGAAAGAGCAGGTTCAAATTTGCAGAGGTGTGCGACAAGGCTATGTGTTGTCCCCGACTCTGTTTAATATATATTTGGAGAGTATTTTTTTTCAGAAGCACTATCCTATTTAAACAATGGTATTAAAATTAATGGGGAATAACTGAATTACATCCAATATGCTGATGACACAGTGTTGTTGGCCACAAACCTTGCAGATCTTCAGTTGATGCTGGATCAAGCTAGAGCTTCAAGCACAGAATATGGTTTGGATCTCAACACCAAGAAGACGAAATATAGGCTTATAAGCCGAACGTCAACTCATGGTATGCTAATGGCAGGAACAAAAGAAATCGAAAGAGTGGATAAAATTGTCTATTTGGGAAGTATGTTAAATGAAAATTAGGATCCCAAGGTAGAGATTAAAATATGAATAGAAAAAGCAAAATCCACCTTCATAAAAATGTGACATTTGTTATGCAGTAAATCTAACTCTTACTACAAAGATCTGAATAGTGAGATGTTACATATTCCCAGTGTTGCTATGGACATTGACTAAAGGCTGGACATTGACTAAAGCATCTGAAAAGAGAATTGGAGCTTCTGAAATGTGGATCTACAGACGGCTGCTAAGGATTTCATGGGTTGACCATGTGACTAATGTAGAAGCACTGTGGTGGATGGATAAAGAACAAGAACTGTTTAAGACCATTAAGCAAAGAAAGCTCAAATACCTTGGCCATATCATGAGGAACAACATAAAGTATAGAATGCTCCAACTTGCTCTGCAAGGAAAGATCCCTGGAAAGAGAGGCCCTGGACGTAGATTGATTTGATTTATTTGATTTGTATGCTGCCCACTCAGCATATGCCGACTCAGTGTGGCTCACAAAAATCACAACATAAATCAACAATATACAAAGTAAATACACAATAATACAAAATGCAAAATTCAGTCTACAAAAAACAACACATATACAACAACACAGTGCAACACTCTAATAATCTTAACCTATAAATCCAGATGTTAACCGCTGGAATGTAACAAAGGCTCCCGCACCCATCCCTACTATCTTGTACCGAGCCGCCTGCACTCGCCTTTACCCAGCCCGCACATCGCCGCAAGGGTCCGGCAGTCGCCAGTGGGGCAGTTGCCCCACAAACGCAAACAAAACAATTCAACTTCAATTCCCAAGGTCCTCCGCGCTGCACCGTCTCTCAGCCAATCAGGCTGACAGGCGAGAGCAAAGAGAACATTGGGAATGGCGCCGTGCCCAATAGAAACTGAGCCGCAGGGGAAAAAACAGCCGCACGAACGCAAACAAAACAAACAAAACTACAAGCCCCAGTGTCCCACGCACCATGAGCACTTCAGCCAATCAGGCTGAAGGGTGCGAGCATGCAGAATGTGAAAAAGCCGGCGCACAAAAAATAAAATAAAAATACACCAGCCTGCTGCAACAGGAGCGCAAGGCCACCGCAGGCAGATGCAGTGCCTCACAGTCTCGCAAACAAACACCCACAAACAACCACGGCGAGACACCGGTCGGCTTTCTTTCCCGGAGCAATGGGGAGAAGAGGGACTCCCTCTCCTCCCCGCCACCCCGCTGAAGACATGGCAAGACCACTGCCAGCTTCAAGGTAAGTTTAGCCGGGGTGGAAAAAAACCAGCAGCAGACAGAAATTTGTCAGGGGAAGCACACTCCCTGGCGAATGCCTGGATGCTGCCTTTCTACTACCCACACCAGTATTTCGAGAAGTACCACGAAACAGCGGTGGAGGTAATAGAAAAGCAGAAAACAGGAATCCACAAGGAAGAGAACCACCCCTTACGGATCGCTACCTGCTGATCTCTGGTTAGGTAAGCCAGGAGAAAAAGGAAACAGAGAGGAGAGAACCATCGTCAGGCAGATAGCTCTTCTCTGCCTCCTTTTCACCTGATCTACCTAACAAACCTTACCGAACGAAGAGTGAGCTGACTGCCAGCTCCTTCTTTTCTGCATTGCTGCATCGAAACCAAATTTCGAAGCAGCAATGGGGAAAAGAGGAACCGACAGACAGGCTGTTCTTCACACAAAAATACACAACAACAACAAAACCAAACATTTACCCAAAACGCCAAACACCAAAATTAATAAAACACAAATAAATAAATAATTACAAAAACACATTAACCATCAAAACAATAAACAACAAAATCCACAAAAAACACCTAAAATACCATAAAAGCACAGAAAAAACACCTAACTACAACACGAAAATACCTAACTCAAACAACAAAAATTCCACAAATTTAACAAATAAACACGAAAGAAATCAGAAAAATAAAAAACAACCAGAAATAAACAAAACAATTAAATACATCTAACCCCCCCAAAAAAAACACAAAATAACAAACAGAAACACCTCCCAGCCCAACACTACAAAAACAAAACAAATAAAAAACCCAGAACAAAAAACCCAGAGAACTCACCAGCACATCCTCCCTCCATGAGTCCGGAACTGAACTGAAGAAACACAGACTACTTACCGGAAGAAGCCCCATCTAGAGGCCGGAAGGGGAAAAACAAGTCAAATAAAAAAAGAATCCAACACTATTACTAACAGCCCCATCTGCAGGCCGGAAGATTAAAAACAAGTCAAAACATGCAAAGCAGCCCTCTTGCTAACAGCCCCAACTAAAGGCCACAAGAGTAAAAACATGTCAAAAAAATAAGAAATAAATCAAAATCACAAATAAATCTAATAAAATAGATCAAAAAAGTCACAAACAACAAATACAAAACACCACCACCCAAACCACCACTAACAAAAGAAACAACAACAACAAAACACACACACACATAAAAACTGCCTGGCAACGCCGGGCAAAATAATAAAGTATAATAATAAAGTCAGAACCACATAGAAAAATTCCCAGAACAAGGTCTGGGGGTGGAGTGGCAGGCATCCTCAGCCTCAAGGCGGGACCGTCTTCTGCCACTCGAATAAAGTAACAGAGTACAAAATATAATAGAATACATTAGCATATCACAATACATAAGTCAGAATATCATGTCATCGTAGAAATAATACACATCATAAAAATACTAAAGGAAAAACATTTCAAAGCCTAACAGAAACTTACAAAATAGCGGCAAGTTTCCTAAAACCGTCGAGCCCAGGAGGCTGCGTCCACTCTCCTCCGGCCAGGGCTGGTCGAGAGCAGGCATCCAGTGGTGGTGGCAATGATGGAGTTTTGAAGCTGCCAAGCCCCAGCAGCTGTGTCCACTCTCCTCCGGCCAGGGTGGGTTGAAGGCAGGCATCCGGTGGCAGCAGCAGCAATGGAGTTTTGAAGCTGCCAAGCCCTGGCAGCAGCGTTTGCTCTCCTCTGGCCAGGGCGGGTTGAAGACAGGCATCTGGTGGCAGCGGCAGCAATGGAGTTTTGAAGCTGCCAAGCCCCAGCAACTGATGGACTTAATGGACTGAAAAACCTGAGACTGGTGTGGCATGTCATCGGAGGAACTGTTCCAAGATGTTAAGAACAGGAAAACTATCACCATGATGATAGCCAATATCCGGGATGGATACAGCTCCTGAAAAGTGGCACCTGATCAAAGGACTGCATTTATTTTAGCAAACTACAAAGGAAAGCAATTTTTCAAAGGAAAATATTAAAGCTAAATATTGCTCATTTTACTGAAATTATGAGTTTCTGGCCAAATTAAAACTTTTTTGGTTATGCCTTCTTCAAGAATATTCAAGACTGATTTAAACTTAACTTTCCTGTAACTTTTCTAATCCATTTTTCATATAATACATTGTCTATAAGACCCAACATGAATCCATAAGGAGAGGCAGACATGGCTAGTTTGCTAAATGTCTGATCAAAAAGCAGGAAAGGTGGATCCTCAAAATAATTATCACATTTCCATTTAAATTTGTTCATTTGAAGTAACAGTCAATTGCAAATCTGTATTCCTTACCCAAACATTTACCTGTCTTCTTCTTGGGTTATCCTGGCTTTTTGATTTCATTTGCCAACCCAGTTGTCAAATGACAATTTGATTCATCAAATGACATTTTTCCTCCTGGTTTTATCTATACCTGCCAATTGAAAAACCATAGGCACTCTTAGATTACTGCTAAGAGATTGCCACCTACTTACCAAATCAAATGATCTGTCTACAGAAAAGAAAACTGATTGTGACTGTTGAAAATCTGGTCAGCAATATAACTGATCCATCCAGTCTTTTGAACTGAAAAGCTCTACAAATTTAGACTATTTATTTATATAAGGATCTCCATCTGGATAATATTTTTATCATACTAAATCATACTTTAGAGGATTTATGATCTGTTGGACCTGGGCCGCGAAGCGGGTTGTGCAAGCTGGATCGGAACCGCGAAGCGGCTGTTGGGTCCCGGAGGAGACTGGTCAAGTAATGACACATGAGGCAAGATGGAGCGAAGACCAGTGATTTAATGAAGACCAATCATCAGTATTTATCATGTTTAGGCTGCATGTAAAAGCATTGCGATCTAGCATACTGGCAGGTTTCACACATTATGTTTACACAAGTTAATTGGGGAAGTCTACAGGGGAAGCTAATTAACTAACTTAATTAACGGCAGGGGAAATACATTGTTCCGTGTTATCCAGGGTAAACAAGTGGCTAATATTGGCTCTAGGGCTTAAAGTAATCCACAGACGCGAGATTACCTATTACGTGCCTAGCGCGTTAGTCATTAGCTCTTTATTGTTCGAGCTGCTTGTCAGATCAGCTATTGACGAATTAAGCTCTATCTAATATTCCGCTATCCCAATTTCTGTCCTCTCAGGAACCCCTGGTAACGATGTGATCACCCATTACCGGGGTTCTGTCAGAGCCAGTTATGCCAATTGTGTGCGCGGATCCCACACTGCCCCTTTATTTGTTTAATTGGACCTGACAGACGGCTCGACGTAGGAGCGCCATCAGCTGACATGGAGTGAGGACATTCCGGGGTTCTCTCCATGGGGGACACCTTGACATCAGTGAGGGAATACATTGCATGAAACAACATACAGCTGTTCCCAGTATTGTCATCCCCACAACCACCTTGAGTGTCGTTTATAGCCAACCCCATGGGAACCAGGACCATAACGAATCCCACCACACCCACGTGGCATCTTCCTTGATATTTTTAACCAAGGTATGGAGGTCTGTGAGTTGACTCTGTACCTTGCGCGAGTTGTCCATGAGGTTAAAACAACACATGCCATGGACAGACTCACAACCCAAATGATGTAACAGTAGGAGGTAATCAATAGCTGCTCGATTATCCAGTATGGCATGGTGAAGCTCCGTCTGCTCTTGATTAAGCAGCGCTATTGCCGAGGATGTGTGGTTAATGGCTTTTGCCAAAGCGCAAGCCAATTGACCAATTCTCCGAGCGTTGCCTACGGTAAGCCTGGCACGCCAAACAAGCTGACTGCTAAGGAGACATACTCAGCTTTACTCAGAATTCTGATGTTGCTATCACATGAGCTGTCTAACTGGGTGGCACGAGCGTGCCGTATGTGTGAAGGTACCTTCGTGCTTGGGGTAACCATGTCTCGAGTGGGAAGCAACAATGTCAACCGACTGGATACATTTGCAGGATTGTAGTTCCAAGTATACTGGTTACATTTAAAAAAGCTATCCTGAAGGCAAAGTAATGTGAGCATACATTGAATTAATAGTCTCTGGGTTGCTACAAGTCCAAGTGCTGTTGCCGGGGTTGAGGCAATGGCGCTGTGGCCCTTCGACCGCGGAACAACCGGTCATGCGAGCACAAGTAGAGTTCGGGCTGACCGCCACTCGGGGTGTGTACAGAGTGGCCGCATCAGCCGGTAAGACTTTCGTGACTTGAGTTCCCCAATGCGCATACGTTGAAAAGGCAGTCTTGTAAAATGGACCAAATATCCACTTCACCAGCCAGTCACCGTTCCTGATGCGCGCATCTGGGGAGTGACACACCGGGATGAGACAAGTGCTCAGAATAGAGGCAGAAGCAGTGGTCTGCCTCAGGCAAAAATCGGACTGATTGACGAGGTTCGCCAATCTTTCCCAAACGTTGTAATGCATCCGGGCAGAGAGATCTCCGCCTAGCATCAGGTTGTTGGCTTCCAGTGAAGCTGTTTGAACCCCTCCCCCCACAAGCAAGGAAAGGATCAAGATGATGGTGGTCATCATGGAATTAGCAGTAATCAGGGGAAAGGCTGCAATCAAGATGTTCTCCGGCGTCGGCTCCTTGTCCTCCCACCGAACGGCATCTGCCGCCTCCTGAAACAGGGACTTGGCCATCCCCCAGGTGATCTTCGGCGCAATCATCTTCTGTCACCTCCTCCTCCGCTTGGCTCTCCCCGTCAGGGTTAACTCCTCCATCTCCGGGATTGGGTCCGAGACTGCCTGGGTCCACGCCATTGGACTCAAAGTGAGGCTTGACACACCGGGCTGGAATCCAGATGACGCCTGTAGGAGACATAATTGCAGCATACCCTCTTCCCCATGTTATGAGTGTCGCCGGGCCCTTCCAGGAAGGATCCGGTGGCACTCGGTAACACACCATTGCCTGTGGGAGAGCCTCCGTGCAACGGAAGTGCTTCTCCTGCGGAGTGTAATCCGAAAAAACATTAAGGTGATTGTACGTAAACAATACCTTGTTCAGACAAGGCTATGCCTGACTGATTTGGGGGGAGGGCTGCTGGTTCCCCCCTTTCTGTTTGTTTGTCGATGTAGGACTTAAGCATCCGATTAACCTGTTCCACAATCGCTTGCCCTTGCGGATTGTACGGAACGCCAAAGGTATGCTTAATGTCCCAGGTGGCCATGAACGTGGCCAGCTGCCTGGAGCTATAAGCCGGACCGTTATCGGTCTTCACGTGCCGTGGTTTGCCCATGGCCGCGAAGCAGGAAAGGAGGTGCTGCTCCACATGGGTAGCCGTTTCTCCCTTCTGTGCTGTAGCCCAAACGAACTGTGAAAAAGTGTCAATGCAAACGTGCATGTACCTTCTAAAACCGCTCTTCTCGCTGCTAATGCTAGGTAAGCAGCCGGCAGACCGGATACACATTCCTCGATCTGCCAAACTGAGGAACATGTGTGATGTCCATCTGCCACACCTGGTTGGCCTCTGTCCCTCGTGGGTTGACCCCCCACGAGGGGCCCCCTACCGCCCCTGCACAATGTGGACAGGAACGGACTATGCCCTGGGCTTGGGAAAGTGGCAGGTTGAACTGCCGTGCAAGTGCCTTGGCATTTTGATGGAAAAATGCATGACTCTGAATTGGAGTTGTGAAGACTCCCAAAACTGACCGCTGCTGAATTTCCTTTGAAGCCGCATCCGCTCTACTATTGCCCGCGGAAATCGGTCCAGGCAAATCCTGGTGGCTTCTGATGTGGGCGATATAGAGCGCTTCAGTGTGGTTTCGCAAGTGAAATTGAGTCGTGAGGAAAAGACTTAACAAATTCTTGTCTATCGCAGGAGTGATGTACGCTCCCGGTAGACTGTGAAGCAAATTCCTAACATACTGGCTGTCAGTGATTATGTTTAAGCGTTCTTTGGCAAAGGTGCGCAAGGCGAGGTTCACAGCTGCTAATTCTGCCTGCTGCGTGGATTTCTGCGGAAGAGTTAGAAGTGTGCGCCAAGCCTGGCCCTCTTGCCAAGTAAGAACACCATATTACGACCCCCATCAGTGAAAACTGTCCTAGCCCCCTGAAGTGGAACCAGTTTGAAGCGAGACGAGTCTAGGGTCTTTCGGCAAATGGCATGCCAAACATCCAGTGAATCCTTCCAATGCAATCGGAAGCAAGTCATCGTGAATGGGACCACGATTTTTGCTAAATCGTGCCCTGAGATATCCCTTGCTCTCAGCCTTCCTCGGTAAATCACCGTGGAGACCAGTTCCTGTGGAGGAACAATGTTTCGGGAAGAGGTGTGTGGTAAATACACCCATTCCACGACACTCTCCCCCCGCTCGAAGTCTACCCCTAGAGCTCCGGTAAACATAGATCCGGTCCGGACAATGTACAGGTTTAGAACAGGAGCATATGGCCCCTGACTAATCCTGTCCACCCATCTCTGGCTGAGAACTTGGTTGACCTTTTCGAGAGTCAAGCGTGCCTCTCGAGGAATGTGTATCCGGTCTGCCGGCTGCTTACCTAGCGTTAGCAGCGAGAAGAGCGGTTTTAGAAGGTCCGTATCTAGCCAAAAATACGGTCTGGCCCAATCGATATTCCCCAGAATCTGTTGCAATTTTACAAGGGTGACTGACTCTTTGAGATTTATCTGTGGCAAAACTGGTGCTGCGAAAGAACGGAGAAGCCGATGGCCCAAGTATGAAAATGGCTCGGTTCTCTGAACTTTCTCTGGGGCAATGAGTAACCCTTTTTCCCCGAGTGGCCTGGAGGTTTTTAAACAATTCGCTATGGAGTTGCGGCGCTGCGACCAGGATGTCATCCATGAAATGACACACTAAGACTGTGGGGTGAAGGTTTCGGAACTTTTCCAGTGTGTTGTGAAGGTAAATTTGGCACAGGGTGGGCGAGTTGAGCATCCCCTGTGGCAAATATTTCCACGCGTAACATTGCATGGGCTCTCTGTGGTTCACGACTGGCACCGTAAAAGCAAACCTTTCCCGATCCCTAGCATCTAAGGAAATGGTATAAAAACAGTCTTTTAAGTCTACGACCAAGATCTCCCAACCCTCGGGGATCATGTTCGGATTTGGGATGATGCATTGAAGCGGACCCATTGGCTGGATACATTTATTGATTTCTCTGAGATCGTGAAGGAGTCGCCACTTCCCTGACTTTTCCTTGATAATGAATATGGGCGAATTCCAAGGACTGGTGGACTGTTCTATGTGTCCTGCGTCTAGCTGTTCTTTGACCAGCTGTTTCAGGGCGACTAATTTCTCCCCTACTACCGGCCATTGTTCTACCCAGACTGGCGTGTTGGTCAGCCATTTAAGTGGTAGAGCCATTACCCGAAGGTAAGAGTGGCACGGTACTGCTGTAGAATGTCTAGCCCCCAAAGGTTGACGTGCATATCTAAAACGTGTGGCCGGATGACCGCTGTGCCGTCAGCTTCGGGGATCGTGACTTTTACCCAGTTCTGGCTTCTAAACGCTTCTTGAACACCGCCTGCCCCCCACACATCAGAGACCGGCTCAAGAGCCCACTCACGCGGCCACTGACTCTGGCTGACCACGCTGACATCAGCTCCGGTATCTAATAGCCCATCAAAAGGTTTTTTATTTAAAAATACCTTTATGACTGGCCGCCGCTTCCACTCTATGTTGGTTTCCACTGCCGCTAAGACCTGGTATCCTTGCACTCGAGCGGTCTTCCGACCCAGACTCTGAGCTGTCCCTGAGCCTTTCCTGGCTGCCTGCTGGCGAGTGACAAGGAACCATGATCAGTTGCGCTAACGTGTCTCCCTTGTGAATGGTTTGGGGTAGGTGTGTCCAGAGTTGAACCTGGAGTACACCCAAAAAATTGGAGCCAATGACTCCCGGAATTACAAGAATTCCTCGCGTTCCTGCGATACTACGGGGCTAAACTAAACCTACATAGCCTTTAGGCAGGGGTCCCATGTACTGGGAATTGACCAGATAGACTGTGCCTGGCAAGTCACATGTGACTTCTGACTGGCAAGTCAAATCTAGTCCCGCACTGCCTCTAGGGCTGGCCTGCGCCTCCAGAATGCAGGGAATGTGACCGGAATTTAATCCAGCTCTGGGTCTGCCAGAGCGACTGAGGTTTCTGTTTGGGCCAGAAACAACCCCGCGCTCCGGTTTCCTGAATTCAGGCAGTTCCTGGCCCAGTGGAAGCCTTTATTGCATCACGGACAAGGGGTGGTTGGAGCCTTGGGACGTCCGGCGTTTTGGCCACTGCCCTTGGTGTGTCGCCATTCCCTAGCGAAATGACCGATCTTGCCACAATTGTGACATGCTCCTTTGGTCCTGTTCTTGGGCTTCCTACCGCCTTGTACCGCCGCTGCCAACAGACCCATTTTGTAGGAATCTGTACCAATGTCGGCACAAGCCCGAATCATGTCCGTGAGTCAGATCGGGACGATTGCCCAGTGACTGTAAGATTTTATGGCATTCAAGGTTGGCGTCTTTCGCCAGCTTCATCATGAGCTCCTGTTGGGCTTGCTCATTGTCAATCTGTCTACTGACTGCTTCCTCCAATCTATTAATAAAGTCCATGTAGGACTCCTGGGCACCCTGTTTGACTGCTGTGTAATTTTTGGCTGCTTTGCCAGCTGCCGGGACCTTGAGATAAGCCCTGAAGGCTGTCTCAGCTGCCAAGTGAAGGGTGGCGATTGGCAAGACGGTCTGCTCATCAATGGATTCGAACGGACCTGAACCGTATAGCTCATCAGGGATTACTGCTCCGCCCATCCTGGCAGCCCTTGCCTGCGCTTCGAGACGATACTCGCTGTCCCATAGCAAATACTGGCTGGGGTTGAGCATCATTCGCATGATGGCTTTCCAGTCGTACGGAATGAGCATCATGGTTTCACACACTTGCTGAAGCGTGCCCCTGGTGAAGCGACTCTGAAGTCCTGTCTCTGTGATTGCCTTCCGTATAGCCATAAGCAGCTTATACGGAACTGGCGAATGGATCGTTTGCTGCTGACCCATGAGGGCATCTACCTCTATGCGAACTGGGCATATCTGCCTAAGATCAGCTAGTTCTTCTGCTGGCAACTCCCCCTTACTGGTTTCTTCCTCAACCATGCGCTGGATGGAACTCTTGGTATTCTGGGAACTTTTAACTGTCAGAGAAGCGCCAGCGCTTCTCATTCCATGCATTCCTTCAGTGACGTCTGCAGCTGTCACTGAGGGAAAGCTCCCTGCACTACCCTGCTTGAGCTGAAATGACAGATAGAGAGCCGTTGGGGCTGATGGCTCTGACTGCGCTGGGGGTTCCTCAGCCTCTATCCGGACTGGGTCTACCTCTGCTAAGAGCTTCCTACACTTGCTCCACGTGCTGATTATGCTGTCTGGAGCTCTAGGTGCTTGCTGAATGCAGGCTCCTATCCTATCCCAAAGTTGGAGGTTAAGCATGCCTGTTTCTGGATAAAGCAGACAATTTTCCCCCAAGTACACCAAAAGATGCGCTAACTGGGCGCTGTGAATGCGTGTATGGTATACCCTGACCAGGGCCTTGAACTCCATTAAGTGAGTTCTCTGGTTAGCGGTCAGACGTTGTCGCTGAGGACAAGTCCCCATATTACCTGCCAGTCCTTTGAAGTTTTCCTCCTTGGGACAAAGCGATGCATCTGAGGTTAGGTAACAGGTCTGGCGTGACGAACCTCTGGGAAGGAACTCGGAATGTGGGCTGCTGCCACTGGCCCTCGGCGGCCTCTGCGACGAAGTCAGGGTTTCACAGCCGACCCTGAGCGGAACGCGTTTCCACTGAGCAAGCTGCCTCAGAACTTTGGAGCGTGCTCTGCCTCTCTGGAATGCCTCGCAGCATAGCTGACACTCAGATCGGATGATTTTCCGACCAGAGCTGCCGCGCTGTCCTCCGGGACAATTCGGACACGGTTCTGGCATAGAACCGGACCGAGAAGATCGCTTACTCATGAGTAGATCACGTGGGGTCACCATATGTTGGATCTGGGCCGCGAAGTGGGTTGCACAAGCTGGATCGGAACCACGAAGCAGCTGTTGGGTCGCGGAGGAGACTGGTCAAGTAACAACACACGAGGCAAGATGGAGCGAAGAACAGTGATTTAATGAAGACCAATCATCAGTATTTATCATCTTTAGGCTGCATGTAAAAGCATTGCGATCTAGCATACTGGCAGGTTTCACACATTATGTTTACACAAGTTAATTGGGGAAGTCTACAGGGGAAGTTAATTAACTAACTTGATTAACGGCAGGGGAAATACATTGTTCCGTGTTATCTGGGGTAAACAAGTGGCTAGTATTGGCTCTAGGGCTTAAAGAAATCCGCAAACGCAAGATTACCTATTACGTGCCTAGCGCGTTAGTCATTAGCTCTTTATTGTTTGAGCTGCTTGTCAGATCAGCTATTGATGAATTAAACTCTATCTAATATTCCGCACCCCCAATTTCTGTCCCCTCAGGAACCCCTGGTAACAATGTGATCACCCATTACTGGGGTTCTTTCAGGGCCAGTTATGCCAATTGTGTGCATGGATCCCACAATGATCAATGCATCAGATCATTTTTCAAAGGAACAGCTAAAGAATATTTCAGGATGTATGACTAAAAAGCCAAAAACAAAAAGTTTTTGAAGTACCTTTAAGGCTAACAAATTTATTGTCGTGTAAATTTTCCTGGACTATAATCTACAGTACCATATGCATAGTACAATATTTAGCCTAAATGTTGAAAATATTAATAATGCAATTGTCCTGTCCTGTTCCCTTTCCCCTCTGACTCAACTGTACAAACAGGTTTATTGACACTGGGGGAGTGGACAAAACAGTGGCAAATGAGCTTCAACATTAGTAAGTGCAGAGTGATGCATGTTGGGGCAAAAAAACCCAATTACATTTATAAACTGACTAGCATATTTTGCCCGGCGGTGCCGGGCTTTTTAAAATTGTGTTGGATAGTAAAGGGTTTCATTTTTTTCTTGAACCAATGGTGCTGGGCTGTTTTAAATGGTGTTGTAAGGATTTTTGATTTTGTGGCTTCGAGGCGCTGCGTCCGGCTGTGGCGGACTTGCGCTCCCAGTGGTTTTTTTTGGGGGGGGTTCTTTTTGGTTTTTTTCTTTTTGCGTGCCGGCTTCCTCAGTGCCGTGCTCTTTAAATTGGTTTTTGAAGGTTTTTGTTTTATGTTTATGCAAATTTTATTTTAATTTAATTTATTTAATTTAATTTAATATTATTTGGTTTAAAATTTAATTTTGGTTTTTAAAATGTTTATTTTTATGCATTTTTATTTTTTATTTTGGTTTTTTGGAGTGAAAAGTAATTTCTGGGTTTTTTTGGTATTTTTTGAGATTAGTGTGATTATTTTTGAATGTTTTTATAATTTATTTGATTAATTTTGGAATTAATCTTATTAGTTTTAATATTTTTGAATGTTTTTTTCTCTTTTGGCCTCTGGGTGGGGGTGGTGAGCTTTTCTGCTTCTCTACAATTGTTCTCTTCTGTCCTCTGGGTGTCGCTTCCGGTAAGTTTTCTCTTTCTTTTCTCATTTGAGTTCCGGTCCTCATGGATAGAAGACGTCTTTTGGTAAGTTCTCTGGGGTTATTGGGGTGGGTGGGGGTGGGTGGGATTTTTTTTGGGGGGGTGGTCTGTGTGTTTTTTCTGGTTTCTTTTTGGCTGTTTTTGTGTTTCATTTTCGGATTTTTGTGTGTTTTTGATTGTTTTTGGTTTGTGTTTTTGTGTTTATTTTTTCAGGGGGGGTGGCTTTCTTTCCTGTGAGCCATGCTGGCTGGCCCGTGGGAAGGAAGGGCAATGGCAGGGAGGCTTTCTTTCCCACGGGCCATGCTGGCTGGCCCGTGGGAAGGAAGGGCAATGGCGGGGGAGGGGATGCTTTCTTTTCCACGGGCCATACTGGCTGGCCCGTGGGGAAGAAGGGCAGTGGCGGGGGGGTTACTTGTATTTTTCGCACGCCAGCTGGCCCTTTGAACGGAAGGGCAGCGGCGCCGGGGGGGGGGTTTCCCCACGGGCCATGCTGGCTGGCCCGTGGGGAAGAATGGCAGCAGCGGTGGGTTTTTTTTTTTAACTTTTATTTTTCGCGCGCCAGCCGCCTCAGTGTTCTGCGCGCTAATGGCACGCAGGATGCTGGGGCTTGTAGTTTTGGCTGCACGTTTGCTTACTGCAGCGTTTTTTCCCCTGAGGCTTTTTTTTGATTGGCCGCGGCGCATTTCGGAACGTTCCTTTTGCCTGATTGGCTCTGGCGTGGCGCGGCGCCAGGAACATTGGAAATTGAAGTTCCCTTTTTTGTTTGCGACTGGGGGGCTCCTGCCCCCGGGTCAAAAATTTCAACCCGACAGTTACCTGCGAACCGGGTTCGGGCGAGTGGAGCCTGGTACAACATCCTTTGTCACATTCCAATGGTTAACGCACCATTTTATAGGTATAGATGGGTTCTGCGACAAACCAGGAAAGGGACCTTGGTGTCCTGGTGGACAGCTCAATGAAGGTGTCAACCCAGTGTGCCTCAGCAGTGAAAAAAGCAAACTCAATGCTAGGGATCATTAGGAAGGGTATAGAAAAAAAGTCAGCAAGTGTCATTTTGCCTCTTTATACATCTATGGTGAGGCCCCATCTGGAATACTGTGTACAGTTCTGTACATACCTCCAGAAGGATATTATGGAGTTGGAAAAAGTGCAGAGGAGGGCAACCAAAATGATTAGGGGACTGGAACACCTTCCTTACCATCTGAGGCTGCAACGGTTGGGCCTCTTCACTCTTGAACAAGAGCGTCTAAGAGGTGACCTGATTGAAGTTTATAAAATCATGCACGTTGTGGACAAAGTAGATAAGGAAAAACTGTTTTCCCTATCGCATAATACTAGAACTAGGGGACACTCCATGAAACTTTTGGGTACTCGTTCTCAAACAAATAAGAGAAAGTACTTTTTCACCCAGAGGATTACTGGTCTATGGAACTCCCTGCCAGAAGAAGTGGTGACAGCTGTCAGTCTTGACAGCTTTAAGAAAGGATTAGACAAGTTCATGGAGGACAAGGGTATCAATGGCTATAATTATGGATACTTAAGGACAACCTCGGGGTTGGAGAGATAGGCAGGATATTCCATTTCCAGGGAATCCTAAGCAGGTGAAGGCATCTGCTTGGGAATACCCTGAAGGAAGTAGTGAGCTACTGTGTGAGACAGAATGCTGGACTGGATGGGCTGTGGCCTGTTCCAGCAAGGCTGTTATTATGTTCTTATATACAGTATCTAAAACTGTGGCTTAAATATACCATATTTTTGGACCAGAAGACACACTTTTTCTCCCCCAAAAGTGGGTAGAAAATGAGGGTGTGTCTTATATTCCAAATGCTGGTCTTCAGCCAGCTGCGGCTGTTGTAAAATGATATTTTACAAGAGCTACAACTGCCCGAAAACTACTACTGCCGCCTCTCAGCTGTTCGGGGCAGGGGGGGAAACATATGAAAAACAAGTGGCCACTAGAGGGCGAAAATCGCAATTTCCCATTTAAATGCATTGGAAATAAATTTCTTGTATTCAAATGTTTTCTATTTGTATGTTCCCAATGCATTTAAGTGGGAAACCAAACCTGTGCTTAAAAAGAAAGGGTTCCACTTACCTTGATGTCTTTGTCTCTACTCCACGTGGACAAAATGGAGGGGGAAAACATGCTTCCTGGTTGAAAGGAGAGCAAGAGGCTAGGCTAGAGTATCACTTCCTTCCTCAGTGCAATTGGCCTGGCCTGCCCATTTCCCCTGCAGCGTCACCACTGGTTGCTGGTGCAAAATACAGTATTAAATATTTGTTTTTGTTTTCCTGCTCT
The DNA here is from genome assembly GCA_035047345.1 of Bradypodion ventrale. NCBI lineage: Eukaryota > Metazoa > Chordata > Lepidosauria > Squamata > Chamaeleonidae > Bradypodion > Bradypodion ventrale. The sequence continues at coordinate 126,164,200 of JAWDJE010000005.1, forward strand.
GAAAACTGGTTGCGTCTTATGGTCCAAAAATATGGTACACTATGTACATGGTTGTGTGGGTGAGGATTGGATGAAATACAATTGAGAAGATGATAACTGCATAATTAACATAGGTAATCAACTTTCTTAAATATTTTTGCAATATGCTCAATAATCAATTAATGCTAACCATCTTAGATTAATACACAATGGATTGGCCTGACGCTGCAGGGGATTTAGATAGATGGAGCTAGGCCTATTCTAGGCCATGAAGCCTTCTAGTTTTCATCCAGGTGACTCATATTTAAGCATCTGTCAGATGGATTACCTAGAAGGGAGAATTCTGGGATTCGTAGTCCAAGGGAAAAAAAATGAAAAACTCCAGTACATCCCTATCACTATTGTCATTTATCAGTTTAAAATACCCTTGATGACTCTTTAAAGGGTTATCAAGAGAAGATCTTCACCCAGAGAAAAAGAAGATTAAGAGTCTTGCCTAAGGCAGTGTTAAGACACTGAACTCACTGACTGGGAGTTCGGAGTTTGATTCCCAGGTTCTGCATGAGACGCTGACTGGAAGGCAGCAGGTCAGCAGTCTGATTCCCGAATACTGCAGGACGGAATGAGCTCCCGTCTTTGCCCCAACTCCTGCCAACCTAGCAGTTATAAAGCAAGAAATTGCAAATAGATAAATAAGGACCACTTCCGTGGGAAGGTAAACAGCTTTTCATGCACTCTGGTGTTGAGGCCTGCCTGCCACATGTCCACGGAAACATCTGCAGATGCAGACAGTGCTGGCTATTTGGCTATAAACAGAGATGAGCACTGAACCCTACATTCGGAAAAGACTGGCTTCCGAGCAAGGGCAACCTAAGGCCAAGTTAGCCCTTGCATTAGGTTGAGTAAAGCAGTCAGCTCAGGGTGCCAAGAGCTCTGATATCCCCAGAAGGCCAGGCCTTCTTAACCACTTGTCCTCCTGCATTTCAATTTACACATCCCATTCATATGTCCTGGTGCATATATGGCATCCTGACTATTATGTTCCCTCTCCCCTGAAAAGCAGTTAGCATGTTTTTACACATAAATAGCACTTTGTGTAGAAACAATGCTCCAATTTTGAGCAACAAACATTCCTCATCTGCAACAGGATTAATAAATACTCAAAGTTAAATACATCTCTTTACAAGTAAACACCATTCACTTTAGCATAGTTTTAAGGTGTTATTAGGATTGCAGCATACAGAGATGAGCACTGAACCCTAGAGTTGGATACGACTGGCTTTCGAGCACGGGAAACCTTTACCTTTATATAAGAGCCAGTTCATTAATTTCTCCATAAAATTGTGGATATAGATGCAGACCTTTACCTTTATCAGTAGCCTTTACCTTTATCAGTAGCAATATGAAAATCTATTAATGTCATAGAATTTCTCAGTTTACTACCATTATTCTCACTCCTTGAAGAAAGACTTTGCTCTCCATCATGAAAATCTTATATTTTGGCTGTGCACATTTTTCCAAAAGTGCACATGCTGTGCTGTGCACATTTTAAAAATCTATCTATCAGGTTGTGCTTCTCAAAAAGCATGAATGCTTTTACAATATACAAATTTTTCAGGCAAATTGTGTTTTGTTCCATAGGTCTAATTCCTTATACTAATGCAAATGCAATGGATTTCCTTCTATCTCTGTATATCTCTATGTGAGCCACATTAAAATACACATAGTGAACAGTTGCTGTCTTTGTAACAGTGAATGTACTTTTTTTTTTTGAATGACACCAACCATTGAGATAGCTGCAGATTCGCAATATATACTAACCAAATTCACAGTAAGCTATCTGCACCTGAAAGTGTTACCTACCTGTACAAATGTGTTTGCATGAGGAAATTCAGCAGCATAAACTGGACCTACCTGTTAATTTACTATTGAGTGTGGCATGCTTTCTATCAAAGCAGTAGTGTGAAATCATGCACTTTTATAGTGGGTATTTCCTACTGTGATCTAAGCAGCCTGCACTTTTTTTATTATGAAAAAATATGCTTTAAAAAAGGGATGCCCCTTTTGTTTATTATTTCAGCAATTCCCAAATCACTAGATCAGAATCTGTTCAAAAGTAAGGTTTATAGTTCATATCCTTCATCTTTCTTTGACCCGTCTTACATTTCAAAGCCGTTGATAATTGTCCTGCTGGACACACAAAGGGTTAATTTCTCTCTCTCGCTAGTCAAAAGTATGTATTTAATATGTGAGCATATTTGGTGTTCATTGACAGAGCAACAATAGGAATGATCTTGCTTTATGTACCAGTTACAAGGTTTAATATCATTATACTGCATGCAATATTAGTTTTTATTAGTCACCATTAACAAGATGCTTTCTACTCAGATTCTCATTTACTTCTTCAATGCAAAAAAAAAAATCTTTGCCAGAGCCATCTTCCCACCACCACCCACATCTTCAAGTGTCAGCTATATTAAATTAAAGAACTGTTTACCCTTCCTGAGGAAAGCATATGTATCTAAATAGGCATCTTTTACCGTTTGCATAGTAGATTGGAAATTAGCATTTTTGTTCATTTCCCCATGTATGCACAGCGCCTGGAAGAGTAATACTCCATGCATATCAGATCAGCCAGCCCACAAATTTTTTTTGCGCAATATATTATTTGGCAATCTGAAATTTGTAATTTGTATGAAATTACTTAATTAAAATACAGTCACTCAGGGTGTTAAATTTCTCTTTCTGGCAGTTCAATGGACCAAAAGGCGGGCTACAGAAAAGGTGAGGTTCTGTCAGAGGGAACAGTAAAATATTAAGACACACACACACATATGCACACCCCACTTCTGGCAACAAAATGACAGGACGATTATAATGCTTTTGCCACGATTCTGGGTTCAAATGAGTGCTCTGGTTGACATTGAAACCGACAAGGAAATTTACAATAGCGACAATGGCTTTTTGCAAATAAATCTGCATCACAGGCGAGGCGACACAGAAACGTTTCGCTCCCCACACCCCTCCCTGCACTCTTCCTTCTCTCATTTAGACAAGGAATAAGAGCTTAGGGGGGGACTCCCTCTTTCTCCAAGAAGCTCTTTTTTTTTTTTTTTTTTACTATTTTGGCCAGCTCGATCTTTCTCGCCTCCCCTTTTTTTCTCTCTCTTTCAGTCTTTTCAAGATTTGAAAATCACCAGCCTTCCCCGATCAAACGATCCAATCAGCCCTTCCCAGTTGTCAAGACAACAGCTCATAATTACGGGCCGGCTCTTTTTCATAAATACCCCGACATTTCCCGCCCCCCCTCCCCCTAAATAGACAATTTTCTGATTCCCGCCAATCCGGCTTCCCAAACCGTTTGCAAACAGCTCCCGCTTTGTCTGGCGAGGAGCAACTTTCCTCACAAACACATGCAAATACTTACTGACCAGGCTTGACTGACTGACTGACTGCCGTCTTTTTGTCCCAGCTCCTGCCAACCTAGCAGTTCGAAAGCAAGACATTGCAAGTAGATAAATAGGGACCACTTCGGTGGGGAAGGTAAACAGCGCTCTGTGCGCTCCGGTGTCTAGTCATGCCTGCCACATGACCACGGAAGCGTCTGCAGAAAGAAGCAGACAGCGCTCGCTGGTTCTTCGGCTTTGAAAACAGAGATGAGCACTGATCCCTAGAGTTGGATACGACTGGCTTTTTCGAGCAAGGGAAATCTTTACCTTTAGGAAGAAAAGGGGAAAAGGGAGTTTTGAGTGGTGGGGACGCGGCGGGAAGCATTTCCGGATAAAAATCAGTGTGTGTCTGCGTTTCAAAAACGACTTTTTTTTTGGGGGGGGGGGGGGGTGCAACAGGTGGCGGGACTTGTGGGATAACCGATGTGTTTACCAGACGGAGGTTTGGCTTCAGTTTCACTTCTACAAGGGAGAGAAGCCCTAGTGCGATCGTGCCGACCGAGGAAGGAAAACCCAACCTTGACAAAGGGGAAACTCGGTGCCAGGGCCAGACTAAGGTGGCACCAAAGAGATTGCTTGGCATGCGCAGCAGGGAGGGGGGAAAAGGGGGGGGGGAGCAGCGATTTAGGCAAAAGAAATAAGAAAGTGTGTGTGTGTGGAGAGAGAGAGGAAGGAATCACCCGATCAGGGGATTCCTGTCAAATCGATTTGTTATGCTTCTGAAACAGGGGTGTTTCCGGATCGCTAGGATTAGCGGCGTGTGTTTTCTCGAGCCCACCTTTTTGTAGGGGCTTCCGATGAGGGCTCTTTATCCCTTGGAGAAGTGAAACAACTGAAGCCCTCAGTCTGATCAAACAATCCTAGGCACGGCGAGGCAGTACAGTAGCAACAACAGTCCCAAGCCCTCTGCTGCGAGGAGGAAGCGTGCATCACTTTGCGGCTCTTAGAGCCTAGTCACTGTGATGGTGAACCTTGGCACTCGATATGTTCTTGGACTTCAATTCCTAGAAGCCCAATCCCCCGTGAATCCACGCGAAGGGAAGCTGAAGTAAAACGCGCCTGTATGGTTAAGACTCTTCTGGGTTTACCCTTCCTCCTTACAGGCGCATTTCACTTCCACTTCCGGGAGCGTTTTGCTTCCGCTTCCGGGAGTGTTTTACTCCTGCTTCCAGGAGCGTTTTACTTCCACTTCCGGGAGTGAGGAGGGCAGTGCGGGCCGGATGAATCGCAGTAAACCCCTTCGTGTGGATTCACGGGGGCGGGGGCTTGGGCTTCTGGGAATTGAAGCCCCATCTCGATTAAGCATGTTTGGGATGGAAAAGAAAAGAAGAAAACACCTGTTAGGAGCGTGCTGCAAGGCTTGTGTAAACCTGGGAATAAATCCCATTGAATTCAATAGAGCTTACTTCTCGTAAGGAAAGTTCTGCTGAAAGGGGGGTGGGGCAGAATATTACTGCTTTTATAACAAACCCCAGAAAGTTTCCCAGTCTGGCAATAGAGTAGACCAGGGATTCTCAACCTGCGGCCCATGGGCCACATCGTGGCACTATTTCATGTGGCCCTCCACAGTCTCCACCACACCAGGAAGTGCCATGTTTCCGCACTTTCCTAGCTGTCAAAACAGCGTCCGTTTGACAGCTACGAAAACTTGCCAGAGCGTTGCCAACCCGGAAACCATATATCACCCTACGGGCTGCGCAAAAATACATTACCATACGGAGTTTGCGCATGCGCAGACCTATTTCTGTGCGTGCTTACTGGACGGAGCTTGGGCGGGCATTTTCTTTGAATATTTATGAGGGAAAAAATGGAAATAATCTTGTTTTTTTCTTTCATTTTTACCCAGGACGGAGCCGGAAATAATCTTTTTTTCCCCTCATTTTTACCCAGGACAGAACCGGAAATAATCTTTTTTTATTTTATTTTTCAAAAATTACTGAAAATTACCGTACATTTCTGTACGGTAGTCGTACATCGTACGGAGGGCCAAATTACCATACTGTTTGATATGGCGCGCAAATTAGAATCTGACAGGAGCGGAATGTATCTTTTCTCATGTATCTATTCTTATGCAAATAAGTGGATCGAAAAATGTGCATGCTCTGTTAGCCAATGGGCTTGTTGTAGTATTGTTACTGTTTATAGTGTATATAAGTCTGAGTTTCGCCCCACCCCCATCCAAACTGTGTTCAAACCCCACTAATAAAGAGCTGAATTTCACTACTTCATTCATCTGCTTCTTCATTCCTTGAACACTCATGGACCAGGATCAGTGGTACGTGTGACACCCGTGACCTGTGACCCTGCGATGTGAAAGGCAAATGGAAGGAACTATAATGGAAGGCCACATCATGTTGTTCCCAGGACAATCTT
>JAWDJE010000005.1:126175000-126235000 GCA_035047345.1 Bradypodion ventrale
TTGCTGATGACACTAAATTATACAGGGTAGTGAAAACTGTGAGAGATTGTGAGGAGCTCCAGAGGGATCTCTTGACACTGGGGGAGTGGGCAAAACAGTGGCAAATGAGCTTCAACATTAATAAGTGCAGAGTGATGCATGTTGGGGCAAAGAACCCCAATTACATTTATAAACTGATGGGGTCTGAACTCTCGGCGACAAACCAGGAAAGGGACCTTGGTGTCCTGGTGGACAATTCAATGAAGGTGTCAATCCAGTGTGCCTCAGCAGTGAAAAAAGCAAACTCAATGCTAGGGATCATTAGGAAGGGTATAGAAAATAAGTCAGCAAGTGTCATTTTGCCTCTTTATAAATCGATGGTGAGGTTCCATCTGGAATACTGTGTACAGTTCTGGTCATCATACCTCCAGAAGGATATTATGGAGCTGGAAAAAGTGCAGAGGAGGGCAACCAGAATGATGAAGGGACTGGAACACCTTTCTTACCATCTGAGGCTGCAACAGTTGGGCCTCTTCACTCTTGAACAACAACGTCTAAGAGGTGACCTGATTGAAGTTTATAAAATCATGCACGGTGTGGACAAAGTAGATAAGGAAAAACTGTTTTCCCTATCGCATAACACTAGAACTAGGGGACACTCCATGAAACTTTTGGGTACTAGTTCTCAAACAAATAAGAGAAAGTACTTTTTCACCCAGAGGATTACTGGTCTATGGAACTCCCTGCCAGAAGAAGTGGTGACAGCTGTCAGTCTTGACAGCTTTAAGAAAGGATTAGACAAGTTCATGGAGGACAAGGGTATCAATGGCTATAATTATGGATACTTAAGGACAACCTCCGGGTTGGAGAGATAGGCAGGATATTTCTCAATGCCATTTCCAGGGAATCCTAAGCAGGTGAAGGCATCTGCTTGGGAATACCCTGAAGGAAATGGTGAGCCACTGTGTGAGACAGAATGCTGGACTGGATGGGCTGTGGCCTGTTCCAGCAAGGCTGTTCTTATGTTCTTATGATAAATCGGGAAGGCGAATTGTTCCGTGCTGTTTTTGTAAAATAATAATTACTGATAATGGGAACTGAGCAGTAATATTCTATTCTATTTATTTATTTGTTTGTTTGTTTGTTTGTTTGTTTGTTTGTCATATTTATTTGATATTGCCAAGTAGCCCATGAGCTTACAGCAATATCTTTTTCCTTTTAATGTGAGTGAATAGTTCTTTTCTCCTAGTGACATCACTACAATCAAATATATAGGAAGATAAAAGAGTTGAATCTGCACCACACTGTAAATAACCAATTAAAATACTATCCAGATGACAGTACTTTTTCATGGAGTTCTGTACAGGTGTTAGGTGACTCTCAATTCCCATGTTCTGGAATGCTTAGTGTTGCCATGGGCAGTGCTGATTGTTGTTCTTTTACTTGTAGTGTATATCCACACACATCCTATCACAAAATTGCCCTCCTCATTTACAAAAGTTTACAAAACATTCAAACTTTGTTATCTTCTTCCTGATTATTCTAATACGTTTTTTCTTTTACCTCTTCTTTTTACTGTTACCTTTCTTTTTTTAAATAAAAAAACCCTTAAAACAGAAATGATGCAAAGCTGTACAGTTCTACGAATTCTAGGAGCTGTCTGCCTGAAAGTACCTATAATGAATATTTTGGAGGAAACTAAGGTACAACTAGAAACACATGTGTTTAGATTTGATTTGGATTGAGGATTTGTTGGTTCACTATTTTCCTAATGATCATACAACACATATACCAGTCCTTCTTTGATTGATAAGTACCAACCCCTTTTGGGATCCCTATCAGGAGCTAGGTTTTTGGTGTGTTTTTTTGTGTTTGTAGGATTGCTTCATTTGATTTGGCTCCATATGAATGGCATAAGTTGTTCCTTTGATGGATAGTTTAAGTAGATGCCATAAATTGTCCCTTTTCTTCAGCCACTTAACAATCTTGAGAAGTAAAAAGCTTCCTTGAAGATCCCCTGCAGATAGGAAGGGAGGGGGAGCTTTCCATTTCTTTTTACCCACTGTGGTATAATGATGGACTAGGATATCTGAGTTCAAATCCCCATTATGAAGTCTTTTTCTCTGGAATGATATGTATATTTTAAGGGTTACACCCTTTTTATAACTTGAATTTTAATTTGATAGCTTGTTGAAGTGTGTGTAACAGTTTTCAAAAAACTGCAAACCACAAATAAAATGTAAAATATAGTCAATAGTATTATTTAATTAACACGAGCATTAGACTATAGAGAATCAGGACAGTCTTGAAGAGTTGGAGTAGATATGTAAGAATAAATGTAAAGGTAACGGTTTCCCTTGCTCAAAACCCAGTCATATCCGACTAGGGTGCAGTGCTCATCTCTGTTTCAAAGCCAAAGAGCCAGCGCTGTCTGTTGCTGTAGACGTTTCTGTGGTCATGTGGCAGGCATGACTAGACACCGAAGTGCACAGAACGCTTATTCTTATATGTAATATGTAATTCTTATATGTTATTTTTCTTATATGTTATATGTAACACTTATTTTTATATGTAAGAATATAATTGTTTTTTTAAATTTATGACATAACATCACACAAAAGACAAACGCAGCAGTAACAGCAACAATAAAATTACAAAATAAGAAGAAACAAATAATATTCATACAGCAACAAAACTAGTCAATTGATTTAAAAGGTATTTTGGTTGGGAGGGGATTGCAAGAGTTATACGATAGCTTGATCCTCTAATTAATGCAAACAAATGAAATTGAATGAGAGGAAAATATATGGTTCCAGAGAAGCTCTATGTCATGTGAGTTATAATTTGTGCTATCTTCAGAATCATTACTTCTATATTCCAAACATTAATTTTGTATTTTTCTTTGACTGAAAATACAGTGCCTTGTTTTATACATGCTTCTCATCTAAAGCATAATTTAGTAGTACATGAAAGAACAGTGATGAAGCTTCAGACTTGCATATTTTATCTTCTGTCTCCTCTGGTTTGGGAAGGAGGAGATTAGAAGTGCATGTGTCCTAGTTTAATCACATTTTGCTGTTATGTTCAAACTGAAAATTACAGTTAATTGAAATAATGGTTTATTGAAATAAACCAGAATCATGTTTGATCTTGGCTTAATTCACTAAACCATAGTCTGAATTAAGCATAGCTTGCTCTTGTTTGGAAAGGAAAACAAACTGAAGTTAGCTTAACCAGGAAGTGGGTGCTTCCACTGTACTTGTGACTGCAAAAGGAACAAAAGCCAGATGTTTGCCAAGATTTGTTCTTGCAATACTGAGTTATGGCTTATTGCTGCATTTGAAACAAATCAGGAAACAAGAGTTTTCTGCAAAACTCTAGAATTTCTTGGGTCATAGCTGTTATGTATGTACAATGCTACTTTAAGAAATGTATGAATGTAACCTGACCACAATTACAATGTAGCCCAGCTGTTAAAGGAACGCGAGCAAGCTGCCCATAGAGGGCAGCTGCGAGTGTTCAACTCACATGGTTCCCATTCCTCAAATCACCTGCAGCCGCGGGAACTCCCCGCAATAGCAAACTACTACTGATCCACCACTGAAGATGGGCGTGACCCGGACGACGTCACGCCGGTAGCAGCCAATGAGCTACCATGCAGCAAGATTCAAATGTATTGTACTACTGTATATAATGTGAGGTATCTCCGCCATTACCACATGTTCATGCTGACCATCAATGAATAAACCTGTGTTAGTCCTTCCTGCGACTCCTTCTTTGTCTTCCGGGCAAGACACTAAATTGGCGACGAAGGTGGGATAGATGGCGAATCCCAAGGTCAAGCCGTACCAGTTCGATGTCAGCGAGCCCGAACAATGGGAGCTCTACGAGTGCCAATTTCGGCACGCAATGGAAGCCGCAGGCGTCGCCGCCGCCGCGAAGGTGCGCTCCCACTTCCTGGCTCAGGTGGGGCCGGCCATGCTGCGCATCCTGATGACCCTGGTGGCCCCCCGGAAGGTGGACGAGGTGCCCATCGACCGTATCCTGGAGAGGCTGCGTGAGCATTTCCAGCCGCCCATCTCGATCTTCCCAGCCCGGGTCGCGTTCCACAGGCGAGACCAGCGACCGGGCGAATCCGTGTCCGCCTACGCGGCGGCCCTCAGGCTTGCGGCGGTGCATTGCCAGTGGGACGACCTGGACCAGGCCCTCCGTGACCGCATGCTGTGCGGTTTGAGGGACGAGGAGCTTCAGAGGAGGCTCATGACCCGCGACCATCGCCTCACGTTCAACAAGGTACTGCGGGAGGCCCAAGCAGCCAAGGAGGCCAGGAGCGGAGTCCGGCTGTTCAAGTCCCGAGGGGCCACATCTGAGAGGGCCAAGTCACCAGTACAGGCAGCCCGGCGGACACCAGCGAAGACGGCCTGGCGGGCCCCCAAGCCGCCCACCGCCGCACCAACGTCGTCCGAGGAGTCGTCCACGACAGCGGACCCCTACTCCAGCGAGGACAACGACGTCCAGAGGATCAAGAAGCGAGGTGAGAAGCGGCAGACCCGTGAACAGCAGGACCGCCGCTGCGACGGTTGTGGGGCGGCCCACGACCGCACGAGGTGCCCGTTCCGAAAGGCCGAGTGCCACAACTGCGGCCGAAAAGGACACATCGCCCGAGTATGCAGGCACGGGCGAGTCGAGGACAAGGGCAGTTCCAGCCATCCCCAGACGCACCAAAGAAAGGCGGCCGGCACCAGGAAGGTCTCAGCCGGCTACAGCGAGGAAGGTGTGAACCGCGTGGGCCTGGAGCACCGGCGGTTTTTCATAGAGGTACTGTTGCAGGGGGTCCCAGTGAGGATGGAGATAGACTCGGGGTCATCTTATTCCATCCTGTCCCAAAAAGAGTTTATGCGCATTCCCCCAGAGAAGCGGCCCAAACTGCGGGCCATGAGATCCAATCTACGGGACGTGCAGGGAAATGGGAACTTCAAGGTGAAGTTCAAGAACTACTCTGAGAAACTGCCCCTAGTGGTCCTCAAAGGGGGGAGGTGCTGCCTTTTGGGAATGCAGTGGTTTGCTCCCCTGGGGATCGAGCTGTCCAGCATTAACGCCATCGAGACTGACCCAATGCGGGACGTGTGTGACGCACACCCGGACGTTTTCAAGAAGGGGCTCGGGAAATACAAGGGCCCCCCGGTTTCCTTTGAGCTGGACCCAGAAATCCGGCCCATCCGCCTCAAGCCAAGGAGGGTGCCCTTCGCCCTCAAGGACAAGATTGAGGCGGAACTGGACAAGTTGGTGGGGCAGGGGATTTTGGTTCCAGTTGACTCGGCGGAGTGGGAAACGCCGATTGTTACAGCCCTCAAGTCAAATGGGGAGGTCAGGATTTGTGCGGACTATAAATGTACGATAAATAAGGCCATTCGGCCAAATGCATACCCGGTGCCCGTGGTCAGCCATTTGCTGGCCACATTACATGGGGGGAGGTGTTTCGCCAAGCTAGATCTGGCCCAGGCGTACCAGCAGCTCTCCGTAACCCTGGCCGCTGCCGCCGCGCAAACGATCGTAACGCACAAGGGGGCATTTAAGGTAACGCGCCTTCAGTTTGGCGTGAATTCGGCCCCCGGAATCTTCCAGTCCCTCGTGGAACGCCTTTTAAAGGGGCTTCCAGATGTCCTCCCATACTTCGACGACGTGTTGATAACAGCGGGGAGCGAATCAGAGTTAGCCAAGAGGCTAGATGGGGTTCTCTCAGTGTTCGAGGGGGCAGGACTTCGATTGAGGAGGGATAAGTGCGTATTCTTCGCGAGGGAGGTTGAGTTTCTAGGGTTTAAGGTAACCCCGGACGGAATCAAACCCTCCGAGTCCAAGGTTGCGGCCGTGAGAGACGCCCCTCGCCCCACCGCGAAACCGGAGCTGCAGTCATTTCTAGGGCTCCTAAATTTCTATCACTCCTTCCTGCCTCGGAAGGCATCGGTTGCGGAGCCACTGCACACGTTACTTAAGAAGGATGCGGTTTGGCGGTGGGGGGACAAGCAGGAGAGAGCATTCAAAGAGCTCAAGTCACTCCTATCTTCGGATGCTGTCCTGACCCACTTCGATCCGAAAAAGCCAGTGGTACTAGTCTGCGATGCGTCCCCGGTGGGGGTGGGGGTGGTCCTGTGCCACGTGTTGGAGAGCGGGAGGGAAGCCCCGGTGGCGTACTACTCAAGGTCCCTCTCGAAGGCAGAGCGCAATTACGCGCAAACAGATAGGGAGGCCCTAGCCATAATTGCGGGAACAAAGAAGTTCCACGATTTCCTATACGGCCGCGAGTTTACGGTGGTGACGGATCACAAGCCGCTTTTGGGGATCTTCACTACCGGCAAACCCACCCCGCAAATTTTATCCCCCAGGATGCTGCGTTGGGCCATTTTCCTCAATGCCTACCAGTATGAGCTGGTCTATCGCCCAGGGAAGGAGATCTCACATGCGGACGCCCTGTCCCGATCCCCTCTCCCTAGTTTAGGGGACCCTACATGCGAGGTGGAGCAGGAACACCAAGTCCTGCTGATTGAGTCTCTCGACTCACCCCCAATTGTCCCGGCCGACCTCGCCAAGGCCACGGCGGCCGACAAGATACTGGCCCAAGTTAGTTCCTGGGTTAGGAAAGGGTGGCCCATTTCTCCCCCCGAGGAGCAGTTCAAGCCGTTCTTCAGGCGCAGGGTAGAGCTTTCCCTGGAAAGGGGCTGCTTACTCTGGGGCCAGCGGGTAGTTATCCCAGAGAAGCTGAGGGCCAAGGTGCTGAGGCTACTGCATACCAGCCACCCCGGGATCGTGCGCTCCAAGGCCCTGGCCAGAAGTTTCTTTTGGTGGCCCCAGATAGACGGGGATATAGAACGCTTAGTGGGCACGTGCGAGAGCTGCCAGAGCTCTCGGCCCGAGGAGTCCCGGTTACCCCATAGGGAATGGGATACGGCCCGCGGGCCATGGTCCCGGATCCAAGTTGACTTCGCTGGCCCTTTCCGCGGGTCCATGTTCCTACTGGTAGTCGACTCCTACTCCAAGTGGTTGGAGGTATTTCCCATGAACAGCACTTCCTCTGCCGCAACCATTAAACAGTTGCGCAAGCTCTTTGCCTGCTTCGGCCTGCCAGACGTCCTTGTGAGCGATAACGCTAGTACCTTCACGTCGGCAGAGTTCAAGACGTTTATGGAGAGGAACGCCGTCAGGCACATAACCGCTGCCCCGTTCCACCCCGCCACAAACGGTCAGGTAGAGCGCCAAGTGCGCACTACGAAAGACGCACTGCGGCGCATGGGTCCCGGTGAGTTGAACCTGCATCTGTGCCAGTTCCTCATCTGCTACAGGACAACCCCCTTAGCTTCAGGTTTTTCCCCAGCCGAACTCCTCATGAGGAGGCGTCCGGTAACACTTTTTGACCGGATGGATCCGTCCAGGGGGGAGGATGAAGGGAGAAATATAAGCATAGGGGGAGAGAGCTCTAAAAGTTTTTCGATAGGGGACCCGGTTCACTGCAGGAACTACGCGGCCTCGGGGCCAGCGTGGGTACCAGGGACAATTGTTGAGCAAACGGGGCCGGTATCCTACAGGGTCGAGACTAGTTCAGGTCTACTCTGGAGAAGGCACGCCGACCAACTCAGAAGGCGGGTCACCGGTGAGGGGGAGTCAGCGTTAGGGTCCTCCCCCACCCGCATTACCCAAGGGGGAGACACGACGGAACCCGCAGATACAAATACATATCCTGGGTTTCCGACCACAGAGGAGGATACTTTCAAAGAGAGGGATCAGTTTGACGATGATTATGAGTTGCAGTACCAGGGGGGTGTAGCGGAGTGGTCCCCCACCCGTCCTAGCAAGAAGAGGGGTTTCAGTTCAGCCCCTGGTACTTCCAGTCCCCCTAGCCCTTTTGTTTTAGAGTATACCATAGCCCCAGCTCCCCGGAGACCAACACCCCCAAGACAGGCAACAGGGGCGAGTCCGCCCACCACAGTCTCTAGAACTCCCGGACAGGTAACGGGGGGTGGCAAGGCCACGAGGGCCTCTTCGTCGGTCCCGAGATTCGTACTGGGGGGGTCCCCAAACTCCTCAAGCGGTAGGCAGGGATTCACTTCCCAACTGTTCATTCCATTCCCGTCCCCCAATGCAAGGTTACCGCAGACGCCACACCGAGCCACTAATGAGTCCCCCCTTTCCATTGCAGGGCAGGATTCCGCGGAACCAGGAGCCTCCGGCTTCCCTGTGTTAAGTAAAGCGGCCGCACGCCCCAGGCGCACGTGCGGCAAGCCACAATGGTTGAGGGACTTCGTCCCATCCTAGGGGGGAGGGATGTTATGTATGTACAATGCTACTTTAAGAAATGTATGAATGTAACCTGACCACAATTACAATGTAGCCCAGCTGTTAAAGGAACGCGAGCAAGCTGCCCATAGAGGGCAGCTGTGAGTGTTCAACTCACATGGCTCCCATTCCTCAAATCACCTGCAGCCACGGGAACTCCCCGCAATAGCAAACTACTACTGATCCACCACTGAAGATGGGTGTGACCCGGACGATGTCACGCCGGTAGCAGCCAATGAGCTACCATGCAGCAAGATTCAAATGTATTGTACTACTGTATATAATGTGAGGTATCTCTGCCATTACCACATGTTCATGCTGACCATCAATGAATAAACCTGTGTTAGTCCTTCCTGCGACTCCTTCTTTGTCTTCCGTGCAAGACACTAAAATAGCCAAATACAACTGCATCAAGGAATACAAGAAAGGATTTTTCAAAACCCTATTTTGCAGAGCATTATTCAGAGACTTCCTCAAAATGATAAGGATGATTTTAAGCTGTACTGGCTGGGATTAAAAATATATGTTTAGTGGGAATTTTCCTTTTTTCTTTGTACAGCAGACACCCATGCTATATCACAAACTGTTTTTGAAAGCTTACTGTAGGGACGTAGATCCTTGCTTGTCTGGATCTTCAGAATTATTATAATCACCCAGGAGAATTGTTCTTGAATTGGCAAGATTTATTAATTTTACAAATTGTGCAAATTTACATATATTTTGTTGCATTGATTTTTAAGGATTAGAAGCATCTGATAGGTTATTTGCATCAATTTTCAGTGAAGAAATAGTTCTCCTTCTCCTATGTTGTTCTCAAAGGAAAAGAACAGTGTAAAGACAGTTTATAAAAATTGTGGAGGCCATACAATAAAATAGCAGCCTTTTTTTTTGCTAGAAGTATCAAAGTCCTTGTAAAAGTATCTTGTTTCCTTTTGGTTTTTTTAAAAAAACAGTCTGGTTTGGTGAGATAGCAAAGACAAAAGCAATTGCTGTACACATATACCACCACATAACACTTAGAGCAGCCTCTCGGTAGCTCACTGTATGCTTAGCTTTTTTCCTCCAACACTTTGGGTACTCATTTTACCAAGCTTGGAAGAATGGAAGACTGAGTTAACCTTGAGCCACTTGGGATCAAACAGTGTTCATGATCATGGTTTTGTCTGCATTATTGCAACTTAACTAGTGCACCACGAGGGCTTGTACAGGAGATCAAGAAATACAGAAAATAATCTTCACATTCTAGCTGTGCTATGGGACACCAACTTTATTAGTGTATACAAATCAGACTCCTTTCTACAACACCGAAATGAACACTAATCCACACTTTATTAGTATATATAAATGAGTGTGGGTTGGTGTTCATTTCATTTCAGAATTGTAGAAAGGAGTCTGATTTATATATACCAATGCAGTTTTTAAAATTAATGTTTTAACTTTGAAACTGACATACAACTACTCTCAGATAGAGTTGTTGCTATCTGACTTTAGCAACTTGGTACTTTTTGTTTCTTATTATAGTTAAATGGAACTGAGATTGAAGAAGTAGCTGTTTATATCTACCTCAGTCAGCAAATCCAACCAAATAACATACCATGTCACCACATGGTGGATAAGAAGATGGAAAGCAGCTTGGATTACCTTTAATATAAACTAAACAGTGCTAACAGATGACAGTTTTCTGATGAATATCAGGGCAAACGTGTTCAATATGACAGTGTTACCAGCAATTATTATTTTATTATAGGTTTATTTCTATACCACCTTTCTTACCCAGCAGGCAACTCAAGGTGGTTCACAACACTAAAGTATATAATAAAACAAAATACAACATACAACAATACAAACTATATAAATGCAATAAATACAGGGGAAAATACAAATCAGGGGAAGATATAAATCACAATATTCATAAAAAAATACAGTAGAACAACACACAGAGCCCAGGCTAATGACACATACGGAGCCCAGGGCTCGCCCTCATACACAAAATCTAAGACAAAAACAAACACACCTCCCCGGAGAGTGAATTGGCTCCGGGGCGGGTGGGGGAAGTCCTCAAGTGCGGCGGCATCAGCGGCTTTTTCAGCCCTCCGAGCAGGTGGGGCTTGGAGGGGGAGGCGGCGAGCGGGTGCACCTGCCACCAAACCCAGACAATGGAGTGGCTCCGGGGCAAGCGGGGGGAGTCCTTGGGTGCAGTGGCATCAGCGGCTTTTTCAGCCTTCCGAGCAGGTGGGGCTTGGAAGGTGAGGCAGCAAGCGGGCGCACCTGGCCCCAAACCCGGGCGATGGAGTGGCTCTTGGGTGGGCGGGGGGAGTCCTCCAGTGAGGCGGCATCAATGGCTTTTTCAGCCCTACGAGCAGGTGGGGCTCGGAGGGCGAGGTGGTGAGAGGGCGCACCTGGCCCTAAACCCGGGCGATGGAGTGGCTCTTGGGTGGGCGGGGGGAGTCCTCCAGTGCGGCAGCGGCAGCAGCTTTTTCAGCCCTACGAGCAGGTGGGGCTTGGAGGGCGAGGCGGCGAGTGGGCACACCTGGCCCCAAACCCGGGCCTTGGAGTGGCTCCGGGGCGGGCGGGGGGAGTCCTCGGGTGTGGTGGTGTCAGCGGCTTTTTCAGCCCTCTGAGCAGGTGGGGCGAGGCGGCGAGCAGACGCACCTGGCCCCAAACCCAGGCAATGGAGTGGCTCCGGGGCGGGTGGGGGGAGTCCAATGTTGTATGCATCTGAGTCCAATGTTGTATGCATCTGAAACATGGGCAATAACAAAATCAGAGGAAGAAAAACGTGATAACCCAAAGAGCAATGGAAAGATGGATGTGCAGAGTAACAATCAGGGATAAAGTCAACAACAAGGAATTATGCCAAGAACCATGCTGTGTGATGAGGTTGATGAACTATATGTGGCAAAAAGAAGATGGACAGGCCATATTACCTGCCTAAAGTATAACAGGTAGACCTGTAGACTAACAGACTGGATACTAAGGGACCACAAAAGACCACAAGTCAGACCCTGAAAATGATGGGACAAGCCGATGGTAAAGCTGTTTGGCCAGAGATGGAAACAGAAGACAAAGGATAGGACATTTTGGAGTTTGGATGATTTAAACTTAAATAGATAAGCGATGACAAATCAATATTGGATTGGATTGGATTATAGTTAAAACAGTATAACAGTAAAATACAATGGAAAGGAAATAAAACCAAATGGTCAAAGAAAAAACATCAAAACAGTGACTGCATGAGATGTATTCAGGTTATCTAAAACACTTTCCCTACCAGGCAGCTTATAAAATTTATATAATTCCTCAAATGGACTGATAGTGTAAGTATCTCCACAAGGCATTTCCCAGTGATGACAGGCAGAAAGAAAATATTTTTCCTATACGAAATGCCTCATCTTCTAATGTCATGAAACAGACATAAAATTTTATCAATGACATATTTAGGATTTCATGTCACTGATATAACATGCTTTATTATGTGTGGCAATGGTGTAAGCTGCAATGCTACAGCAAAACTCTGCCCATGATCTGAGTTCAATCCTGCAGGCTCAAGATTTACTCAGTCGTCCATCCTTCCAAAGTCAGAAAAGTAAGTACTCATTTTGTTGGGGACAAAATGCTAATTACCATGTGGACTGCCCAGAGAGTGCTCTAAGTGCTGTGGGACAGTATATTTAATTCTCCCCTTTCCTGGTTTGTGCTTTTGGTTTATATTTTATTTGGTTTATATTTTATTTGGTTTATATTTTAAGGAAGATTGTGTTAATCTGTATTTATTTAGTTGAATTTAAATTAGAGGTGTGGAGATTTGTGTTTTTGGCCAACCGCTCCAAGAATTCCATGGGCAGCATAAATGTAGTCCAAACACACACACATAATACTTGCACTGTAGTTTAAAAGAATCTAGTCCTCCCTTTTAGTTCTCTGCAAGTGCTTTTTCTTACCACTACAAAATTATATTGCAATTACCATAAAAGCCAAGAGTCAGTACAATGATTTGGGCAGCAGTCAGCGTGGCTATTTTCTTCATTCATTCTCCTGCGTTTCATTTTCATTGCTAAAGTACTTTAAAAACCTGATGTACTTAAATGAATTGTAAAAATAGATTATTCAATATAGTTTTTGATTTTAAGGAAAGTCAATCACTCTTCTTGCCTTAACAGCTGGCTCTGCTGCTTAACCATGCTGGCACAGTTTTGGATTCTTTTGAGGCTATATTGTGGTATTGTTAAATTAATCCTCAAATTTCCTGGAGAAATTTATTTTTCTTGGTTTTAAAAAAAACATAATTTGTATTTAAATTTTTTTTACAAATAAAGACATGAACATGAATCACATTTATACCCCCAAAATGTGTCCCCTCATACCCCCCCAACTCCCCCCCCCACACCAATTACACCCACAGTTCCACCCAAAATAACTTCTCAATCCCCCGGTGCTGTACAAATTTGGAGCTTGCAATTTGCCTCCTTTAATTTTATTGTTCCCAAAACTTTCTTGAATCCTGGCTAGGTTTAGTACCTTCTTTGTTAGTTGTAGCATAAAACCACAAATGAGTTCCAAATGTTCCAAAAGGTATCACTGTCAATTATATCCTTTCTAGCTTTATGTTCAACTGTCAGTTTGTCATTTAACACCAATTGCCAGATTTCCCTATACCAAATTTCTCTATTAAACTTAAATTTATTTTTTCCATAGTCAGAGGACTATCATAGATTTTGTCACTGTCAGTATTATAACCACTAATTCCTTTTGGTTTCTATCTTTTGGTTTATAGTCCTCAAACTCACCCAGCAACGCTAACTTCACGGTTAATTTTACTGAAACTCCTATTTTTTCCTATTTCTCTTTCTATAGCTTTTCATATTGTCTCTACGTAACTTCAGTGCCACCACATATGTGTGTATGATCCTTCCTCTTCCTCACATCTCTAGCAGCTATTTGGTTTGTTCTTATTTGTCCAATGAAGTTTTATTGAGGTCATATACCACCTCCATATGAGTTTATAATTGAGTTCTTTTTTCTTAATGGAGAGAAACTTTACTACTCTTTGATTTCATTTGTTTTTCAACTAGTTTCATCTATCTTAATTTTCAAGTCATTTCCCCATATTTGCTTTAATGTTTCACACACATACCGTGACCCGTCTTCTCTCTATTTAATTCCTTATAAAATTTACTTGCTATATTCTTTAATGTGGTGAGACCTCTTCTAGCTTTTTAATTCACTTAATAATACCTTTTTTATTTATAGCATTTCCAAACTACTTTTTGGCGTAATGTTCCAGATTAGTTTAAAGTAAAATCAAAACTAGTAAAAGTAGTTGAAATTAACAGAAGCTTAACTCCCTGTCTAGTGAGACTCAGCCAGGAGGGGTGTGTGTTTCTTCCACGGGGAGGAGCTGGCATGAGGCATGCTAGCCAGGCAGCCTTATAGGCTCTAGCATCCTCCTTGCAAACCCCTTCTCTCACACCTGATAAACAGATAGCCGGACACGACCTTAGTATGGTCTGTCATCTTCACATGCTGTATATGGAAGAGCACAGCTGAAACAAAGCTGCTGGACCACGCACGGAAGGCAGTCAACAGGGAAATAAGAACTTGGGTTCTGGGCCACATGGGGGGTGGGCATACATTGGCCACAATGACATATATTATATTTCAAACTACACGATCTATTCAGGGACGATGGCGTACATTTGTCAGATGCAGGGGCTGACATTTTCTTGCAGGACCAGTGCAAGGGAATCTCGGCAATCATTGGTGAGCAGTTGGAGCGAGAAGGGCCAAGTGGGTGCTGACCCTCTCTGGTGGCAGGTAGTGCTGATTGGGGGATGCTAGTGGTGATTTCCTCAGGACATCTCTGATGAGGTAGAAACGGCATCATGTGCTGGGTTCTTGTGAAGCGGCCCGTATACGGCTAATGTCATGAGGCAGGTACACAGCATGACCAAGATCCACCCAGTAGAGGGGAAGTGGAAATGGCCATGTGCACGCCACCCTGATAAGCAGGCCTGACAGTGGTTAGCATAATGTGGCACTGAGTGGGGCCCCGGGTTTTGCCCGTTCTAGTGCAGGGAAGGGTAGGCTATCTTCCCTTGCCCTGTCACCAGGTTATGCACTACCTCACCCTTTTGCAGATCTTCCAATTCAATAATTCAATAAACATGGCCCAGGCCTTTAATCACAGCTGCTGGTGTCTTGTCTCCTTATTTTGTGCTAGGGGTGGAAACCTAATGCAACTGAATAGATAAAACAGCATTAGAGAAGAAAACATCTAGAAATAGTTGCTTTTTAACAGCATGGTGAAAAAGAAACCTCTTCCTTTGATTTAGTAAATATGTCAGAAAATGTGATTTAAAAATACCAGAAGAAAGCATTCAAGAGCTTTAGGTCCATTATAAAGATGTCTCTGTTTCTTATGGAAAACTCAAAATGCTGTGGCAAAGCAGTGTCAATATCCTACTCACAAAAAAACTGCTTGTGGCTCTGTTATGTAAAGTTCATAATTTTTATTTCAAACACACTTGGTCTTGTATATTCCTTCAAATTTCTTGTTCAATATATTGGACAAAATATATATTTGAAATAGGTGCAATCAACAAAGGAGTCTTCTATGTGCCCAAAAAGTATGTCTCACATTCTCTTGTAAATACTCACATTGAACAAGTTCTCTTATATGTTTCTTATTATCAAATTCCAAAATCTAGCCGGTTCATAGATTTTTTTATTTTTCTTCCTCAGGAAAATATAACTCTGTACAAGATACAAATCATAATATCATTTAGTGTCTTCTACTGGCATTAGAACATCGTCATGAGTCTACATTTAATAATATAATCACATTATAATAAGATTCTTACCTATTTTCGCGTTCTAATGGCCTCTAGTGTAATTTTTTTAGTGCCAGAACATTATATGATGACTGAACCCTAGTGTACTTATACTCTCAAAACAATTATTCAAAACACCTGTGTTCACAATCGGTCCTAATCCTGTTCGTAATAATGAATCGGTACAATGCAGATAAACCTCTCTGGAGTGCTGAATCTCCTAATACTCAGCTCGGAAGTGGTCCACTCTATAAAAAACATCTATAGTCTATCTCCTGGTTCAAGCCCTTCGGTGAAAGAGTTTGAAATCTATGAATATAAAATGACTCTCTTTGGAGGAGTAAACGGTCCAAATCCACCCTGTTGTATCATTCCATTTTGACTGTTTCAATAATTACAAATTTGAAATCATTGTCAGAGTGGTTTTTTTTTCAACATAATGTTGTACAAGAGGGGCTAACAAATTGTGATTCTTAATTCTACTTCTATGTTCAGCTATCCTATTTCTGATTGGCCGGGAAGTCTTCCCCACATAGAACAGGCCACACCCACATATCCACAGATACACGCAGAATGCTGTCTTGCAATTGGAAAATGACCGCAAAGTATGGGTGAAACCCAAATGCGGAATGTTAACTTCTTTTGTTTCCCATGAAAACTTACAATAAGAACAGTTCTGACATCTATAATGCCCCACAATTAAATCTGTAGAAGGAGCCTTAGCCAAGCTATCACTGCGCATAACCATATTACCTATGGTGCGCGTCTTTCTAAAGTCAATAGTCGGATGTAGTTCGCAACCTGGAATGTCTGCAATTAGATACCAATGTTTTCTGATGATTTTTTAATTTTTTTTGGCTAATGGCGTATACTCTACCGACCAAAAAATCCTCCTATTCTCTACTGGCTTTTTTCTCTCAAAAAATCGCTCCTGGGAGTTCATTCTACTCGTGCCTGTTGAACCACTTCTCTAGGATAACCCCTAGAGGTCAATTTATCATGTATATTGACAGCAGCTGTTGCAAAGTCCGTATTCAATGTAGAATTTCTTTTAGCCCTCGCAAAAAGACTAAAAGGTATATTCCCCCTTAAATGGCTCAGATGGAAAGATCTGAATTTTAGATATGCATTGCGATCAGTAGCTTTGTTATATAATCGTATATTTATTCTCTGTTCACTATTTATGAAAACCATTAAATCCAAAAATGGAAGAGCTCTCCTGTCTGATTGCGCAGTGAATTTTAAATGTTGATTAAGTCCCCCCAACCATAGTACAAAATCTGAAACTATTCCAAAATCACTCACTACCAAAAATAAGTCATCTATAAATCTTCTGTATACCACTATGTATTTATAGAAAGGATTCATATATATATATATTCATATATATATTCATATATATATGAATCCTTTCTATAAATACATAGTGGTATACAGAAGATTTATAGATGACTTATTTTTGGTAGTGAGTGATTTTGGAATAGTTTCAGATTTTGTACTATGGTTGGGGGGACTTAATCAATATTTAAAATTCACTGCGCATTCAGACAGGAGAGCTCTTCCATTTTTGGATTTAATGGTTTTCATATATATATATATATATATATATATATATATATATATATATATATATATATATATATATATATATATATATATATATATATATATATATATATATATATATATATATATATATATATATATATATATATATATATATATGTTGGCCACAGATGGCGCTATTGGACTGCTGATTTGTAAATAGAACTCTCTTTCAAATCTGAAAAAGTTTTTCTCAAGGCATAAGTCCAGCAAATCTAGTAAAAAGTGAAGACTAGCTGTTATAAATTGTGTTTTGATTATTATTATTATTATTATTATTATTATTATTATTATTATTATTATTATTATTATTATTATTATTATTATTATTATTATTATTATTATTATTTTGGGGGGGTTGTTTTTGAGTTAAAAATCAACAGAGGATGCTATAAAAATTATTTTATTTATGTAACATATGTTTGTTATTTGTATAAACATTTGATGTATTGTTATTTTTTGACTTGTTTTTACTCTTGTGGCCTCTAGGTGGCCTCTTGAGTTGTTTTTACTATTCCGCCATGTAGGTGAGGCTGTTAGTGGTTTTGTTTTCGTTTCACGTGTTTTTTCTCTCCTGGCCTCTAGGTGGAGCTTCTTCTGGTAAGTAGTCTTTCTTCATTTCTGTTCCAATCTCGTGGACGGAGGACGTGCTGGTGTGTTCTCTGGTTTTCTTTCTTCTGGGGTTTTTCTTTGTTTTGTGGGGGTGGGCTGGGAGGTGATTCTGTTTGTTCTTTTGTGGTTTGGTTGGACTTTAAGTTTGTGTAATTGGTTTGTTTATTTCTGGTGTTGTTTATTTTTGTTATTTCATTGTTTATTTGTGTAATTTGTGGAAGTTTTGTTGTTAGAGTTAGGTATTTTCGTGTTGTAGTTAGGTTTTTTTGTCTGTGCTTTTGTGGTATTGTGGATGTTTTTGTTAGTGTATTTTGTGGTTTACTTTTTTGTTTATTAATGGTTTTTTAAAATATTTATTTATTTTTGTTTTATTAATTTTTATTAATTTTGGTGTTTGTTGTTGGTGTGTAGGTTTGCGTGAAGAACGGGCTGCCTGTCGGTTCCTCTTTTCCCCATTGCTGCTTCGAATTTTGGTTTTGATGCAGCAATGGGGGAAAGGAGGAGTCGGCAGTCACCCCGTTCTTCCCCTTGCTGGTAAGGTTCGTTAGGTAGGTTTGGGGAGAAGGAGGCAGAGAAGAGCTATCTCTGCCTGACAATGGTTCTCTCCTCTCTGTCTCCTTTCTCTCCTGGCTTACCTAACCAGAGATTGGCAGGCAGAAATCTGTAAAGAGTGGTGCTCTTCCTTGTGGAATGCTGGCTGCTGCTTTTGTATTACCTCTGTCGGTAGTACAAAGGCAGCAGCCAGTCATCCGCCAGGGAGGATGCTTCCCCTGACAAACTGCTGTCTGTTTTTGGGGTTTTTTTTCACCCCATCTCAACTTTCTTTGAGGCCGGTGGTGGTCTCGCCGTGTCTTCAGCGGGGTAGCATGGAGGAGAGGGAGTCCCTCTTCTTCCCGTTGCTCCAGGAAAGAAGGCCAGCGGGTGTCTCGCGGTGGAGTTTTGTGGCTTGTTTGTTTTGGGAGGCTGTGAGGAGCTGCGTCTGCCTGCTGCAGACTTGTGCTCCCGTTGCATTTTTGAATTTTATTTTTCGCACACTGGCTTTCTTAGCGTTCTGCGCGCTCATGGCGCACAGGATGCTGGGACTTGTAGTTTTGCATTTTTGTTTGCATTTGTGCGGCGTTTTTTTTTTTGCGGCTCGATTTTAATTGGCCGCGCCACGTTTCCCAAAGTTCTTTTTGCTTGCGCCTCTCAGCCTGATTGGCTATGGCTCAGCACAGAGAACGTTGGGAAGTGAAATTCTTTTCCTTTTTTCGTGTTTGTGGGGCTTTTGCCCCACTGGTGCCTTTCTCAACCCTCCAGTAACTTCCAGACTGGGTTCGGGCGAGTGCAGGAGGCTCGGTACGGAATAGGATGGATGAGTGCAGAAACATATAGCAAGTTCCAACGGTTAACCCTTGGATTTATAGGTATAGATAACAATAGTCGCAGAGATGGTATTATCAGCAGGCTTGTGTTGGCTTGTTTTAAATTGATGAAAAGTTTATATAGCAGAAAATATTCCATGAGTACAAAGGGATAGCAAGGTATCCCTGATCCTAAACCCAACCTGGTGGATTTATAGCTGCTACCACTCCAGTCTGTCTAATTCATCCTGGGCCAAAATGAAATCTAGGATATCATTAGCCTCTGGGTAACAGCCCTAGAAACCCAATCTGCAAACCAGTAACTATAGCCAATTGCGAACAGCAAGTAATCAAGAAGACACCTAACAACTAAGATGGCTCCATAGGCTGAATTGGCAAGACTCTTCTAGAAGCTACTCTCACTTGGCTTACAGGCATACATATTTGGATACCAGCTAAAACCAGTTCCACTGTAACTGAAGAAGATTCTGTTGTTGACCATGAGGCTTCAAAGCTGGAAATAAGACAAATGTTCCATCCATGAATGCTATTGCTCCAGGTATAGAGAAATGCAAAAAAGAAATAACCAGAACGGGAACTACAAGAAGCTAACAAAAACACCTTGAACCTTATTCAGAAGAAAACAAAATCTCATCTACTATATGAATTATTGTTATTGATTATTGTTATTATTTATTTTTATGTTTAGATCCAATGTCCTGATGAAGCTGTAAGGGAAAGACTAAGTTTACCGGAACAGTCTTGACACGCTTTGGACATAAGTTGACCTACTTATTTTTGCAAATATCTTGTGCTACATTGTGAAGTATTGAAGATATTATTTTGCTCTCCTTCGGATATTTTGACCTCTTTGTCACATTTTGAATGAATGCAACTTTATTGTGCCTTGAATATTTTTTTATAAAATACTTGACTTCAATTTTTCCTTTGAGTGGTTTCCAGTTTTTTCCCTGTATTTCTACCACTCTAGCCATACTTGTTTTTGCCTGATATCATCAGGACACAGAGCATTTCAGGTTTTATAAGACAAAATATACTTCAATTAAAAATTTTAAATAGCATAAAAAGTTCAAAAATCTATAGATTCATATTTTAAAATCTTTGTCTCACTTAGGCTGGAATGTTTAAACTGGTATAATAGCAATGATATAACTCAGAACAGTAAATAGCCACTAATAAATGAGTCCCAATTCAATTTCTAATAGTGGAATGAGCCATGCAATTGGTATACAACTAGTAATTCAGTAAATTAAATTTCATAGCAACATAATAACTTTTAGTAATGCAAATACTTTGTACCAGATCATGGTCACTAAGATTAATGTAAGAATCATGCTTATTTTAGTGTTAAGAATTCCAAGGCATGGTATTTTATTACTAACAAGAAAGCTCACTTCTTGCAAACTTATATATCTCAAGACTTATGCAAACATTCTTCTCATCAGGCAATCATTTGTCAATTAGTTCCATTTCTTCTATTTCATTCCATTTCTTCTATTTCATCCCATTGCCAGACCCTACAATATTCCATGTAAAGGTAAAGGTCACCTTTAGTATTCCAGAAATAATGAGCAGCAGCCAGCAATACAGGCCATACACATAAATTTATTACAGGGTTAAGAACACAATTTTAACTGTGCCACAGCGACTAATATACAGGTGCAAAAAGATACATTTTGGCGGGCTTTAACAGGATTGGTTAAAGGAGAGTGGGGTGATCGAGAACCTGATCTCAATCGTGCTTCTTGGAGTAAAATGACGCGAACCCCAATCTTGCATTACTTAGAAACTGAGGAGAACATAAAATGGTGGAACAATTTAATTCAATACACAACACCCCTCCCCCCTAGGATCGCACAAAACCTTTAAGCCATTGTTGGGGGCCACAGGATCTTTTTGGCCACACTGGTGCCTGGTCAGTTGGCTGAGCCCCAGGGCATTCTGAGGAATGTAATGGTTGTTCCACAACGGATAGTCTGCTAGGACTAATAGCATGTTGGGAGCAATTGCCCATTTCTAAATTAGACCTAGGAAGGGGAGAAACCAACTCAAAGTTCCATTTTGTAAATGAAGGAGCAGGGAAACGCTCAAACTCAAACCCAGAATTCGAAGGGGAAAAAACAAACTGAAAGTCCCTCCGATGACCATGAGTGAAAGGCGACTCAACACAAACTTCCCCATTTTGGGTGTGAGTAGGGGTAGACTCAAACACTGGAGATTGGGAGGCCCCAGCGGAGAATTCATAACCCCATTTTTCACATGGTCGAGTAGGGGAACATTCAAAAAACTCCCCCCAATCCTGTAAAACAATGGATGAATTACCAGGTTCCTGGGACTCCTTTGGACGCTTAGATTTAGAAAACTGGGGATTACAAACTGAGCCTTCTTCGTCTCCCCCTTGGGATAAATGAGTGGGGGAGGACCCTAACGTGGAATCATGGCGATCCTCGTTGGCACCCCAATCTCAAAACTGTCCTCCTGTTCTACCAGTGATTGGTCTGTTACCCTATGTCTCAGTTGGTCAGCGTGTCGCCACCAAAGTAGACCGTTTCCCAGTTTAACCCGGTAGGAGACTGGTCCCATTTGCTCTATGACGGTACCTGGAACCCAAGCTGGCCCTCTTGCAACATAATACCGGCAATGCACAGGGTCCCCTACCGCAAAACCATTTCTCTGCCCAATTCCTATATTAACCCCCTATCCTCCACCCTGGAAGGATCCAATCTATCCATCAAAGTGGTTGATTCTCTGTGCATGAGAATGTCAGCTGGAAAGAAACCTGAGGCCAGAGGGGTAACCTGATAGGTTAAAAAGAATTGACAGATCTGTGGGCCAATGTCTCCCAACCCCATGCGACGTAAAGCATCCTTAGTCATATGGACCTGTCATTCAACCTGGCCATTGGTGGCAGGGTGAAACGGGGCAGAAGTAACATGTCGATGGCATTTCTCTCGAGAAATGCCTGAAACTCGACAGATGTAAAAGTAGTGGCATTGTTGGAAACAAGCACATCTGGCAGGTTGAAACAGCTGAAAAGCCTACGTAGCTGTTTAATAGTCACAGCTGACATGGTACTAGGGACAGGTATTACCTCTAGCCACTTTGAGAACGAATCAACCACTACAAAGAATAAGGTGCCTCGAAACGGACCAGTGAAATCCACATGGATTCGTGACCACGGTCCGCGAGCCATGTCCCATTCCCAGAAGGGAAGTTGGGACTCCTCAGGGCGAGAACTCTGGCAGCTATTGCAAATGCCTACTGACCGCTCTATGTCTGAATCTACTTGCGGCCACCAGAAATAGCTCCGCGCCAAGGATTTGGAGTGCAGAATTCCCGGATGGCTAATGTGCAGAAGCTTAAGGACTTTTGGCTGCAACACAGCAGGAATCACTACCCACTCACCCCATAATAGACAACCCCTCTCGAGCAATTGGGGGGGGGGTGTGAATCGAGAGATTCGATCATCAGCACCTGATGATCTTGCTCTATCTCATAATCTGGTTCCCCAAGGTCGGGCAATGGGGACCTTGAGATGGCATCGGTATGGCCTATGGCCTTCCCTGGGCGATGAATTAATTTAAACTGGTATGCATTTAGAAATATAGCCCATCTCAGCATTTGGGGAGAAAGTATTTGTGGAGTGGGCTTTGAAGTAACAAAGATCCCTAACAGAGGCTTGTGGTTTGTCATAATTGTAAAGTCTCTCCATACAGAAAATCATGAAACTTTTTCATCCCTGCAACTATGGCCAGAGCCTCATGGTCAGTCTGTGCATAGTTTCTCTCGGCTTTGGAGAGGGACCTTGAATAAAAAGTGACTGGGGCCTCCGCTCCACTATCCAATGTATGGCAAAGGACAGCATCATTAATTCAATGAAGACACCAAAAAGAAAGTTTTATGCTGATGACCTGCAGGAAGAGCCCCGCCTACATATGTTTCTTAGGGAAAACATGACAAGTCAGCCTCCATATTAAGCCCTCGTGGGTGTATGGTGTCAAACCTATGCATGAAAAACACTTCCCGCTGTAGTAATTTCCTGTGTATACTTAATTTTATGTAGTTGTGACAAAGCCTATGTCAGTATGACCAAAAGTTTAATTAAAACGAGGATAGGAGTACACCGCTCTAAAATCAGATCTCTTAACATGCAAGCGCCACTTACAACACACTTTATTGAGGCTCGACACATGGAAAACGATCTGAGATTCATTGTTTTAGAAACTGTTCATCCCGCTAAGTATTCCAGGTTAGATGTCAAAAGGAAATTACTACAGAGGGAAGCATTTTTCATGCATAGGTTTGACACCATATACCCATGAGGGTTTAATATGGAGGCTGACTTGTAATGTTTTCTTTAAGAAACTTATGAAGGCAGGGCTCTTCCTGTGGGTAATCAGCATAAAATTTTGTTTGGCACTTCTTCAGGACCCTCGGAGCATGCTTTTCCTTCTTCCAGACCTTTCTGACCCCTCCGTCCTAATTTCTGGACTCGGATGTGGACGAAGATGGTGGCGATGCTGACGATGAGGAGGAGGATGACGACGAACAGCGTTGGGCCTGTACAGCAGACTCCATAGCTAAGGAGGCGACAGACAGATTTCACCCCCGATTTGGCCACCTCAGATGCCAACACCTCCTTCAATACAGACTTGAAGGTCAGTGTGTCGTGGGTCATCAGCCTGCATTGACCCTCTTCATCCCAAAGTCCGGCTAGCAGGTGGTCACGGAGGGCATCCTCAAAGTTCGGCCACTGGCAAGGGGCCGCTGCAAGTCACAGGATGGCGGCATAGTCGGCCACAGACTCTCTGGGGTGTTGGTCACGGTGGTGAAACGTGACCCAGGCAGGGAAAATTGAGACCCTTGGTTGGAAGTGGTTTTGAAGGGCCATAGGGGTATCAGTAAGGGGAACATTGTCGATATCCCATGGCAATAACAGGTGAATGGCCAACTCAAGGGTAGCCAGACCACATCTTGTGAGGAAACACAATCTCTTCAGATATTCCTCTACACTACTGTCAGCCGCCATGGCATGTTTGAATTGTTTTTCATAGAGGAGCCATTTCTCTGGTGCTGTAATGTTGAAAGGGCCGACGGAATTCTTGTGGGATGCCATTCCATCCTCGTCACCAATTTAGTGTTCCAGAAATAATGAGCAGCAGCCAGCAATACGGGCCAAACACTTAACTTTATTACAGGGTTAAGAACACAATTTTAACTGTGCCACAGTGACTTATATACAGATGCAGAAAGATACATTTTGGCAGGCTTTAACAGGATTGTTTGAAGGAGAGTGGGGTGATTGAGGACCTGATCTCAATCGCACTTCTCGGAGTAAAATGGCACGAACCCCAATCTTGCATTACTTAGAAACTGAGGAGGACATAAAATGGTGGAACAATTTCATTCAATACACAACATCACCCTTGCTCAAAAGCCAGTCATATCCAACTCTAGGGTCAGTGCTCATCTCTGTTTATAGCCAAAGAGCCGCCACTGTCTGCGTCTGCAGACATTTCCGTGGACATGTGGCAGCCATGCCTCAACACCTGAGTGCACGGAACGCTGTTGACCTGCCCACCGTAGTGGTCCCTATTTACCTACTTGCAATTTCTTGCTTTTGAACTGCTAGGTTGGCAGGAGCTGGGACAGAGACAGGTGCTCACTCTGACATTCCAGTCAGCAAGTTCATCATCTTAACACTTGAGCCACCGCAGTCATAATATTCCATGTATTAGAGGGCAAATATCTATTATGGGGAATGGAGATCCTCTGTGTGGTTTAGAACCTGATCATGCAGGATTCGAAACTTATCACAGAGCCCCCATAAGTTTCTGCTGTGGACATTTTACTTGTAACAGGGAAATGATGGAGAGGGACAGAGTTCTGTAACATGTTCCTGCTTTCTTTCCCCATAAACAGGGGTTTAGCTCACATTTGAAATAAGAGGATAACCAATAATCAGTCATGGAATAATTATAGTGATTACTGACATAATGAATATGAAGTACTCTAAAACTGCTATCTCACTGTTAACAGTATGATCAAACTGTTTGCTACCATTGCCATTCCGACTGCTAATTCCTCCGTGTACTCTAGCAACACCCTTTGCTTGTACACACATCTGCATTTAAGGGAGATATTGTGGCCCAAGAGATGATATTGGACTAAAGTTCCCAACTTCCCTTGCCAGAAAATAGAGGGAAATATATCCTCCTCAGTTTCATAACCTAGGAATTCCCAGAACCTCTATTGTACTTCTGTGTTTCAATAATCACATACTTCCCAGCATTGATAAATATTGAACACGGGGAGCAGACTTGTATAATATTAATTTTAATGGAGCTAAAGAAAGTTGTTATTAGGTTATTATTACATTTTGTATTGCAGATAACACTTATTTTTTCTGGTACTAGCAGATTTTGCCCGGTGGTGCCGGGCTCTTTAAAATGGTTTTGGAAGGTTTTTATTTTATTTTTATGCAAATGAGGTTATTTTTTAATTGTGGTCTTTTAAATTTTTATTTTTACGCACGGGATGTTATAAACGGTGATTTTTAATTTTTTGTTTTTGGTTTTTTAAAAGAGGAAAGTGTGATTTTTTTTATAATTATTGTATTTAACCAAATAATGTGTTACTATGTGAATTTTTTAAAATAGTTGTACCTTGGATAATTATTTTTTAAAATGTGTAAGAATATGTTTTTTTAAAATCTATGTTTCTATACTGTGTTTAGATGTTTTGTTTTTTTGAGTGAAAACTTAGTTTTTTTAATTATTTGTGATTATTGTGACTATTTTTGAATGTTTTGATAACTTATTTCATTGATTTGGGAATTATTTCTAATTATTTTTGAATGTTTTTTCTCTTGTGGCCTCTGGGTGGGGCTGGTGAGCTTTTCTTGTATTGTACTATTTTCTCTACTGTCCTCTGGGTGTCGCTTCCTCTTCCGGTAAGTAGTCTCTTTGTTCCCTCAGTTGAGTTCCGGTTGTCAGGGAGTGAAGACGTCTCCTGGTAAGCTCTCTGGTTTAATTTTGGGGGGGGGGTTGTTTTGGGTTTTGGGGGGGTCTGTGTGATGTTTTTGTGTTTCATTTTTGGATGTTTTTGTGTTTTCTTTTTCTTTTTTCTTTTTGGTTTTGGTTTTGATTATTTTTGAGTGTTTTTGGATTGTGTTTTGGGATGTTTTTGTGTTTACTTTTTCTGTTTTTATTTTGGTTTTGAGTATTTTTGACTGTTTTTGGTTTGTGTTGGAGCGGGTGGGGGGTCTTTCTTTTCCGTGGGCCGGGCTCAATGCCTGGCTCGTGGAAAGGGAAGGCAGGGTGGGTGGGGGGTCTTTCTTTTCCGTTGGACGGGCTCGATGCGT
The DNA here is from genome assembly GCA_035047345.1 of Bradypodion ventrale. NCBI lineage: Eukaryota > Metazoa > Chordata > Lepidosauria > Squamata > Chamaeleonidae > Bradypodion > Bradypodion ventrale. The sequence continues at coordinate 126,201,082 of JAWDJE010000005.1, forward strand.
GGCCTGTGGAAAGGAAAGGCAGGGGCGGGTGGGGGGTCTTTCTTTTCTGTGGGCCAGGCTCGATGCCTGGCCCATGGAAAGGGAAGGCAGGGGTGGGTGGGGGGTCTTTATTTTCTGCGGGCCGTGCTCGATGCCTGGCCCGTGGAAAGGGGAGGCAGGGACGGGTGGGGGGGTCTTTCTTTTCTGTGGGCCGGGCTCGATGCCTGGCCCGTGGAAAGGAAAGGCAGCGGCCGGGGGGGTCTTTCTTCTCCACGGGCCAGGCTTGATGCCTGGCCCGTGGAAAGGAAGGGCAGTGGCGGCAGGTGTTTCCTTACAGCCTGTGTTGCTGTGATGCGCTGCGTTTTTTACTTTTATTTTTCGCACGCCGGCTGCCTCAGCGTTCTGTGCACTCATGGCATGCAGGATGCTGGGGCTTGTAGTTTGGTGTGCGCGATTTTAGTTAGTGCAGCAGTTTGTTTCCTGCGGCTTATTTTTGATTGGCCGCGGCACATTTCCGAATGTTCCTTTTGCTCGCGCCGCTCAGCCTGATTGGCTCTGGTGCGGCACAGCGCAAGGAACATTGAGAATTGAAGTTCCCTTTTTTTGTTTGCGTCCGGGGGGATCCTGCCCCACTGGTGCAAATTTCAACCCGACAGTTACCTGCAAACCGGGTTCGGGCGAGTGAACGGAGGCCCATTACGGGCTAGTAGGGCCTGGCTAAACATCCTTTGTCGCATTCCAACAGTTAACGCACCATTTTATAGGTATAGGTTAGAAGATCAGTGACAGAGTTTGAATGGCCGAAGTAGGAGTGGCCAACCTTGGTGCCCCAGGAGTTATTGGTCTTCAATTCCCATAAGCCCTGATGAGCAGGTGTGCTTACTTGGGCTTCTGGGAATTGAAGTCCAAGAACTCCTGGGGCACCAAGGTTGGCCACCCCTAGGCTAGAGTGTAGATAGTAATTCCCTAGTAGTATTTTTCCCTCATCCCTATGTGGTTGTCACAGTGATACTGTGAATAAGACTTTTTATTCTAACTTTTGATTTCTAATTTATTTTCTCTGAAAAAGCATATCCCAGAACAGTACAAAATGTTTTGACCATTCTTTAGATTTTATTCCCAGAGAAATATATCTCAAGTAGCTATTGCAATGTTAAGGAGAGCAAGGATTCGTCTAAGTCTAAACAAGATACAATACCACAAGATAGGGCATATGCCATTTCTCTTTTATTACTAGCTCTATATTAATCAAACGTCTTAAGTTTTAAACCGTGTATTTGCTTGTATTTTCTTCTTCTGACAAATTCGTGTATAGAACAGTTGAAAGAAACTACATTCCATCTGCAGTGAAAAATCTGAGCAAAAGTGGAGAATTGGGTTGTTAGACTTCAGTTAATTTCATTATGAATACACACACACACACACACACACACACACACACACACACACACACACACACACACACACCTTAAAAAGCTACACTAAGTACTAATTGCACACTGAGAAATCCTGTCAGGTATCTTAGCTGGTTTGTGCAATTTGTGACGTAAATCAGGGAGTTGCATATAATGTTATTAAGAACTAGGATACTATACGCCAGAGGTAAGCCCCTACAGTGAGTGGGCCATGGAGTCTCCAGGGGGATATAGAAATACTCAGTATGATCAAAGTAAAATATCACTTCATTCTAACACTATAAGCTCTTAAATTAACAACAGAATGCTTCCGCATTCTTGATGAAGAATCCATAAGGGATATCTGCTGCTTTGCCTAGAAGTATCTTTATAGACCAAAACAGATTATTGCCAAAGCAACCATAGTACAACAGTCACAGTGCAGTTGTGTGCATATTTATTCAGAAGTTCTGCTGCATTCACTATAGCTGACTTCCTGAATTTTATCCTAACAAAGCAACCCTGCATATGTGCATAGGATTGCAACCTAACAGTGGAAGTAGGTTCTATTGAGTTCAATTGGAGTCAATCCAGTTCAAACAAACAGAACAGAACAAAAAATATTGTGGCAACTTAAAGACTAACTGCTATGAATCTCATAGTCACTGCCAAGACAATTTGGTTAATGAAGCAAATATACACTCACATACTTAGCCTTTTAGAAAGAGCAATTCTGAGTTAAGAAAGCAAAACTACAGGGTGGCCTGTAAGGCCCTACCTGGCCCGTAGGTTCCTACCTGTGGACCCACGCCCCACTCCTCTACCCAACAGCCCAATAGGAGTGCTTTCTCCCTTCTCCCAGCATAGAGTTCACCCAGCCCCTCTGCCCAGCAGCCCAATAGGAGCACTTCCTCCCTCCTCCAGCATAGCCCTACTCTTTTTGTGGTCGGGTAGGGACTTATGGGCTTACTTGATTGTGTTGGTGACTTGAGAAAACCTGGATGGTTTTAGATTATTTCTAGGATCTACCTTGAAGCCTTGGAGTAACAAATCTACAGAATATAAATTTGTGGAAATCATCCAGGGGAAAGCACAAGCCCCTCAGGTGAACTGGTTTCTCCATTTTCATGACAAATGAACATGCTGGGCAGATTAATTCCACCTCAGAGGACATCCCATTGAGTCTGACATTTGACAGTAAGTGAAATTAGTAGTTCATATTTCTTTCCATCAAGCCATTCAGACATTCAAAATGGCTATTGGAAACCTTCCAAATCATCAAAGCAAGGATAGGTGACTATGGAAAATGTGTATTCTATGTGTGTCATGTGCTTCTGGGTAATATTCTGTCATAGTTTGTTTTTATTATATATTTTTGAACTCTCATAGAAAAAAACACAATACATTTTCTAGAAGTGGTTTTTATTTATTTATTTATTTATTTATTAAAAATTCTACCCCGCCTTCCTCATCCATGGATGGCCCAAGGCGGCTTAAATGGCAGTTAAAATACATACAGGCTAAAACAACAATATCCACCCAAACCTCCCTAACATCCAAAGAAAAAGATACATAGACAAAATTTAAAACTGTTAAAAGAGAATTAAACGATGCCAAAAGTGATATTAAAAAGTTAAAATAAGCTAAAAGAGGGAGGGGAAGGGACAGGGGACAAGGGGGAGCAATAAAAAACAGACAGGTGTAATAAAAGCAGACAGGTGTGTTACAGCAGGCCATCATACCAGCCAGCAGGACTGGGCCATTACAGCTGACGGGCCCCATATCCACTGGCACAGCCAGGTCTTAAGGGCCTTCCTAAAAGAGGAGCAGCTCAGTTTGGAGGTGCAGTTCTGATGGTAAGAGGTTCCACAGGGTCGGGGCAAACACCAAAAAGGCTCTTCTTCTAGTCCCCACCATATGTGCCTCTTTAGTAGGCAGGACCACCAAAGAGCCTCTCTGGTCTGCCCTAGTAGGATGGGCGGAAAACCTCAGGGCGACATGGTCCCTTAAGTGTCCTGGTCCACTGCCATGTAGGGTTTTAAAGGTCAAGACCAGCACCTTGAATTGCACCCAGAGGCACAACTGTAACCAGTGCAGCTCCTGGAGCAGCAGTGAGGCATAAGCATAACGCCCAGGATCAATCACTACTCAGGCAGCCACATTCTGGACCAGCTGCAGCCTCCGAATGGTCATCAAGGGCAGCCACATGCAGAGCACATTATAGCAATCCAATCTGGAGGTGACCAGAGCATGAGTGACCATGAGCAGGGAGTCCTGGTCCAGGAGCAGGCGTAAATAACATGAAGTTGTGCAAAGGCCCTCCTGGCCGTGGCCGCCACCTGCTCTTCAAGCAGCAGCCGCGAGTCCAGGAGGACCCCTAAGTTACACACCAGATCTGTCTGGGGCAAAGAAGTCCCATCCAGAACCAAAGATGGTAGCTCCCGGGATAACGTGGGACCTGGAACCCACAGCCACTCAGTCTTGCCGGGATTCAGCTGAAGCCCGTTGTCCCCCATCCAGACCTGGACAGCCTCTAGACACCTAGTTAGGACTTTGACTGCATTGTTATGGAATTCTGAACTAGACAAAGTCGCATTCCACACGCTAAGACAGATTTAGGAGTTTTATTGTTATTAATATTTGGCCAAACAGATTCAGGAACGCTTTACCAAGCTAAATTCCCTGAATGAATATACATTTTCAGAGCCATCCTTTTATAGCATAAATTTGGAAATTTCTACACATTACATCACTATGGGATAAGCCAAAATTATTAATTAATCTTCTGACATTTCATTAAGTTCAGGTTAGATCATTCCGTAACTGTTATTTAGATCATGTCATATAAGGAACATGTCTCATGTCACATCATGTCATGTCACACAAATATTATTTACGGTTCCCTGTCAGCTGTACAAACTGTGCTGAGCTTGTGGACACAAAGCCTTCTGTTTACTTAGCCTCGTCATCAGTCCTGTATGATAGGTCAATCTGATCTGTTTAACTTTACAGAGTACTGAGAAAATAATTTTTACTTTTAAAACAGAATTAATATTATCTTAATTCTTTCACCCCTATTTCATTCCCTCCTGATTTCTTGAAAATTATTAAAGTTTAATAACTTTTCACATAAACATTTCTATCATGTTGATTGCCGATTCCTCAAGCTTCGGCTGGGCGTTTTGACAGCTTCCGGTCTGTGCCTAAAACGCCAAACTGCCGTCTTCTCTCTTGCGTTGATTATTTAAGCAAAATCTATGCATTCCAATCTTTCCAGGGTCTTAAACTCCAAGAGAAAAGATACTTTCGACAGTATATAGTTCTTTTTGGTTTTGTAATAATCCATCTTATCAATGTTTAACTATAACCAGTCTCCTGGCTTAAAGCCATGTATTGCCGTGGAGATGGGGAGGGCAAGCCTCCTGCACTGATTCACATATTGATTTCTACTGCAGTGACTGAATTAATAATTTCCTTCTAGTGGGCCAGAAATTCAAGTGAAGAAATGGGATACTTTGTACAGAAGGGAGTTCTCTTGATCATAGACCGCAAGTCACTGATAAAATCTAACACAGAGACCTTAAATTTTCAAAAAGGAAATTTCCCAAAGATGAGGAAACTAGTAAAAAAGAAACTGAAAGGGAAAATTGAGAGAGTCCAAACACTCCAAGAGGCATGGAGGCTGTTTACAAAAACAATAACAGAGGCTCAATTGGAATGCATACCCAAAAGGAAAAAGGGCACTGCCAGGTCCAAGAGGACTCCGATGTGGCTTACAGGAGCTGTTCGGGAAGTGATCAAGAGCAAGAAAAGCTCATTTAGAAGATGGAAGGCTTGTCCAAATGAGGACAGCAGGCAGAAACATAAATTCTGGCAGAACAAATGCAAGGCAACAATCAGGAAAGCAAAGCAAGACTTTGAGGAGCGTATAGCTAAAAATACTCAGAGAAATAACAAAGACTTCTTTAAGTACATTAGAAGTAAGAACCCAACTAGGAAGGCCATTGGACCATTAGATGACAATGGAAGGCAAGGGGTTATTAAAGAGGAAACAGAGATTGCAGAGAGACTCAATGAATTCTTTGCTTCAGTATTCACTGAAGAAGACAGAGACCACATGCCCAAAACAGAGCCTATCTTCGTAGGGAGGGAAACCGAAGAATTAAGCAAGATAGAAATAACCAGGGAGGAGGTCCTTGCATGTCTTGTTAAGCTAAACACTAACAAATCCCCAGGACCAGATGGCATCCATCCACGAGTTCTCAGGGAACTTAAAGATGAAATTGCTGATATCCTAGCCAAAATATATAATCTTTCCCTCAAATCAGGCTTTGTGCCTGATGACTGGAAGGTAGCGAATGTAACACCAATTTTCAAAAAAGGATCCAGGGGTGATCCAGGAAATTACCGGCCTGTCAGTTTGACATGTGTCCCAGGTAAAGTGATGGAAACCATCCTAAAAGATAGAATTAATAGGCACATAGAAGAGAAGGCGCTGCTAAAGGAGAGCCAACATGGCTTTTGCAAGGGCAAATCATGCCTCACTAATCTGTTGGAATTTTTTGAGAGTGTCAACAAGCATGTGGATAAGGGGGATCCAGTTGACATTGTTTATCTGGACTTTCAGAAGGCTTTTGACAAGGTCCCACACCAAAGGCTCTTGAATAAACTTACCAGTCATGGAATAAAGGGACAGGTCTTGTCCTGGATCAGCAACTGGCTAAGGGACAGGAAACAGAGGGTAGCACTAAATGGACACTTCTCCAAGTGGAGGGAAGTAAAGAGTGGGGTCCCCCAAGGTTCAGTACTGGGACCCCTGCTTTTCAACCTCTTCATAAATGATCTAGAGGTAGGAGTAAAAAGCAAGGTAGCCAAATTTGCTGACGACACTAAATTATACAGGGTAGTGAAAACTGTGAGAGATTGTGAAGAGCTCCAGAGGGATCTCTTGACACTGGGGGAGTGGGCAAAACAGTGGCAAATGAGCTTCAACATCAGTAAGTGCAGAGTGATGCATGTTGGGGCAAAAAAACCCAATTACATTTATAAACTGATGGGGTCTGAACTCTCTGCGACAAACCAGGAAAGGGACCTTGGTGTCCTGGTGGACAGCTCAATGAAGGTGTCAACCCAGTGTGCCTCAGCAGTGAAAAAAGCAAACTCAATGTTAGGGATCATTAGGAAGGGTATAGAAAATAAGTCAGCAAGTGTCATTTTGCCTCTTTATAAATCTATGGTGAGGCCCCATCTGGAATATTGTGTACAGTTCTGGTCGCCATACCTCCAGAAGGATATTATGGAGTTGGAGAAAGTACAGAGGAGGGCAACCAGAATGATTAGGGGACTGGAACACCTTCCTTACCATCTGAGGCTGCAACGGTTGGGCCTTTTCACTCTTGAACGACGGCGTCTAAGAGGTGACCTGATTGAAGTTTATAAAATCATGCACGGTGTGGACAAAGTAGATAAGGAAAAACTGTTTTCCCTATCGCACAACACTAGAACTAGGGGACACTCCATGAAACTTTTGGGTACTAGTTCTCAAACAAATAAGAGAAAGTACTTTTTCACCCAGAGGATTACTGGTCTATGGAACTCCCTGCCAGAAGAAGTGGTGACAGCTGTCAGTCTTGACAGCTTTAAGAAAGGATTAGACAAGTTCATGGAGGACAAGGCTATCAATGGCTATAATTATGGCTACCTAAGGACAACCTCCGGGTTGGAGAGATAGGCAGGATATCTCTCAATGCCATTTCCAGGGAATCCTAAGCAGGTGAAGGCATCTGCTTGGGAATACCCTGAAGGAAATGGTGAGCCACTGTGTGAGACAGAATGCTGGACTGGATGGGCTGTGGCCTGTTCCAGCAAGGCTGTTCTTATGTTCTTATGTTCTTATGTTCATATCATGCATTGTTATTTGCTAAAAAAAAACTGGACGTATTGATTTACTTTTATACAATTCCGCAATGTTTTCAACAATCCCACTTGCTTTCTCAACCTCTTCCTAACTGTGGATTAAATGAACTAGAATGATTCCACTGCCTCCCTGCTTTTGTAAGTCTTCCTCAAATTCTTTAATCAAATACAACTCCTGTGTTTGTTTGGCTGTTTAAACATAGCTGTTTTTCGCTTTGCTTCTTCTGCTCCCTTTTGCCAACTGTGAGTCTTTTGTTTCTGATTAATTGGCATTCTGGTCTAGGCATTCTGGGCAGCTTTTGATACTGGCTTTGATTACTAACCCATAAATGTCCCTTGTTTTCCAAATCATCTGGAGGGCATGGCCAGTATGTACCTGTACGTCTGCAGAAAAAAATAAACTTCTTGCGCAGGCCTTCAAGTTCCTCTGGAGTTAGGCAACTGGCCTGTGACATTTACACTTTTATTTCTGCGTACTTTCACATACTGCCTGAAAAAATTGGGACAAGCCTAGTAGCCTTGGAGCTTGGGGTTAGCTATCAAGTGCTCAGCTGTTTGTTTGTTTGTTTTCTGGGATTTCCCAAATTCCTCTGGTTTCTTCAATCATCTCATTCCAATTCCTCTGCCAATGGCCCTCTTGCTTGCAGTAAGCACACTGATTGTTGCCTTTTCTCAAAGCAAGGGAGATCATCTCAGCTCTTTTATATTCTCTCATATTTTCCTTCTTCTCTTCCTCCTGCTCCCTATAAAAGTAGACCTTCCTCGCAATTTGCACCAGTTTGCTTTTGTTCTTTCCCAATGCTCCTTCCAGCTTTTGTAACTTTTTCTTTATATCCGGTGCACTCTGTGTAATGAATCTTTCATTTAACATCTGGCGGTTTTCAGGATCTTCAATATTAATCCCTGTGTTCACTTTTTAAGCCTCAATTAACCTGGGTAAGAAACTTTCAGGGGATTCTTCTTTCTCTTGAATTATATTAGCAGGTTTGCTAAAATTGACAGGACCTTTTGCTGCTTCCTTTAAGCTTTCCAAAATCAAATATCTGTACTGTTGAAGACTTGTCCTGTGTGTTGAATCATTAGGATCCCAATTTGGGTTTTGTTCAGCAGTTGCCGCCATACGCACTACAGTCTGATTTGCGTCTGGGAAATTTCTACAAAGGATCCTGTCTTTTGCCAGTTTCAATTTTTCCTTATCTTCCATATTAAGGAGTGTATTTATTATTTGTTGCATGTCACTCCATGTGGGGTTATGTGTCTGTACTATGGCTCCAATTAGTTCAATCACCTCATTCTGCTTGGTACTAAAAGGTCCCTAATGCTGTTTCCAATTTAACAGGTCTGTTGTGGTAAATGGTACATATTGGAAGATTGACTGATTTACTTGTTCATCATCTTCCCTCATATGGCTGGTTATCATTTCCCTCAGTGGGGCCACTATCTCTTTTCTTTTTTTTTCATCGTTGGCATGACGTGTGCCACTGGGGTATTCGAAAGTGGCTCCCTACCAGCTTCATTGTTATAGGGAGAAGATTGGCTGTACCTTTTGAATTTTTCTTCTCCCTGTTCAATTACATCTTTCAAGATCTCAGTTACTTTTCTTATTTTTTCTGTGGTTGGGGAAGTCTCACTTCTGTCTGGGGTCTGAAATCTTCCTGCAGAGTGACTGCTTCCTGCATTTACTAATGCAAGGTCTGGATAAATATGTGGAACTTGGCCATTTTGTGGCGCTGATTTTGTCATGACATAAGGTGGAGGTCTTTGAAACAGAATTTCATCTTTTTCATTTCTGTTTAAAATTTTCAATCTTTCTTCTGTCTGCCATTCTATTTCTGGGTTATTGGGTGTTCTGACCACTTTCCTACCTAATTTAGATTTCTTATCTTTGGATTTCTTTTCCTTCATTATATATGCTTTTACACATTCAGCCTGGCATTTCCGTAACCAAGGTGGCCATGGTTTCTCTGCAACTGTTGCCTGCCATACAGACATATAAGGATACTGATCCCAATGTTTGTCCTCTGCTATCCTTCAAAACACTCTATTTATAAGACCCAAATCTAAGGAACCTTCTGGAGGCCACCCTACTTGGAAACTGGGCCATTCATATTCACAAAACTTTCTTAACTCAAATTTTGTTAAAGGGGGTTCATGTATCTCTGGTGTAAATATCTCAAAGTTCTCAAGGAAACACCGTAGTGGCGTTCTTGGAATGCTACTACCACCACCCATTCTAAACTAAAACACTACCACTGGCTTGGGGCGTCCGAAAAATCAAGGGTCAACGTCAGGAACCGCAATGGTTTAACCACCCACACAATATAAATTTTACACAGACAAAAATCAGGTTCGCCGCCCTGATTTTTCCAGGAACACTGGGTTACCGCCCATGGTTCATTAAGGACTTAGGAATCGGCGTCCCGTCCCCTTGAAGGTGATCAGGCTCCACTTCCACTTCTCAAATGAGTGGGCACGCATAAGTATACTTCTACAGTTTCATACAATTTTATACTTGCCTGCAGGCTTTTGAAAATCCACCTTCTAGAGTTCTCAGTCTGTCTTAGCCTTCCGGATCCTTGACTGGTCTGTTTCTTCTGATAGTTACTCGTCACCTCTTCACTGATTTCCTAGAGTAGATCAAAGGTCTACTATGCCAGCATTTTAGGTTATCCCTGGAGAGGTGTCGTTTTATCCCATCAAGAACAGCCGTCTAGAGTGACAATGGCACCTGCTATTTGTCAAGTCAGGCCCCGGCGGAGTTCGCCAAAAATGTTATGGAATTCTGAACTAGATAAAGTCGCATTCCACACGCTAAGACAGATTTAGGAGTTTTATTGTTATTAATATTTGGCCAAACAGATTCAGGAACGCTTTACCAAGCTAAATTCCCTGAATGAATATACATTTTCAGAGCCATCCTTTTATAGCATAAATTTGGAAATTTCTACACATTACATTACTATGGGATAAGCCAAAATTATTAATTAATCTTCTGACATTTCATTAAGTTCAGGTTAGATCATTCCGTAACTGTTATTTAGATCATGTCATATAAGGAACATGTCTCATGTCACATCATGTCATGTCACACAAATATTATTTACGGTTCCCTGTCAGCTGTACAAACTGTGCTGAGCTTGTGGACACAAAGCCTTCTGTTTACTTAGCCTCGTCATCAGTCCTGTATGATAGGTCAATCTGATCTGTTTAACTTTACAGAGTACTGAGAAAATAATTTTTACTTTTAAAACAGAATTAATATTATCTTAATTCTTTCACCCCTATTTCAGCATCATTCGGGTCCCCACGGGCCGCGATGTACAGGTGAGTGTCATCAGCATACTGATGGTACCTCACCCCATGGGAACGAATGATCCCACCCAGTGGTTACATGTAGATGTTAAATAACAGAGGTGAGAGAACCTAGCCCTGAGGCACCCCGCAAAAGAGGGGCCTAGGGTTGGACAACACGCCCTCTGAAGACACCGACTGAGTCTGGCCCATCAGAAATGAGGAAAACCAAGACAGCACAGTGCCCTGGGCCCCCAATCCTCAGAGCCGGCCCAGAAGGGTACCGTGATAGACGGTATCAAAAGTTGCTGAGAGGTCAAGAAGAGCGAGAACAGAGGTATTTCCCCCATCTCGTTCCCGCCAGAGATCATCCATGAGCGTGACCAATGCAGTCTTTGTACATAACCGGGCCTGAATCCTGACTGAAACAGGTCCAGATAATCCGTATCATCCAGAACCCCCTGGAGCTGTCGCGCCACTGCTCTTTCCAAAACCTTCCCCAGAAGAGGAGGTTGGAGATTGGTCTAAAGTTTGAAATAACTGTGGTGTTGAGCGATGGCTTTTTTAGAAGGGGTGCACCAGCGCATGTTTAAAAGCCTCCAGGAACACCCTCTCCTGCATGGATGAGTTGACCAATGCACCGACCCAGCTGCCTGTTGTAGCCTTGGCCGCTTTGACAGGCAGGACAGCCATCCAATAAGCAAGTGGCACTGCACACAGCTCCAAGGAGCCTGTCCACTTCATCAGGAACAACTGACTCATACTGATCCCAGATAACATGGCTAGACTCTACTCCGGCCCTCTCCAGGCAATGTAACTCCACGTCGGGCTTAAATCCTGAACAAATGCAAGCAACCTTGCAGACGGTCTGCAAAATCGTCAACTGAGCCCTGCCCCCTAGCCCCCCCCCCAAGGAGGGACCTGGTAACCCAGAACAGGGCAGCTGGACGATTATCAGCAGAAGCGATGAGAGTGGTGAAGTAACGGTGCTTCACCACCCTCATCGCCATGAGATATGCTCTGATAGCAGCTCTAACTCGTGTTTGGTCACACTCACTCTGGGTTCTCACCCAATGGCACTCCAGGCATCTCCTAACCCACTTCAGCTCCCTCAGCTCATCAGTAAACCAGGGAGCATTACGCTGACTGCAGGAAGGAAGAGGTTGCAGTGGTGCAATTGTGTCCAGGACCCGTGTTGATTCCTTCTCCCAAAGGGCGACTAGGGTCTTAGCAGAATCATTCAGTCGATCTGGAGGAAATGGCCCCAGCTCCATCTGAAATCTATCAGAATCCATCAGTTGCCGGGGTCTGACCAATTTAATCTGTCCTGCCTCCCTGCGGTGGAATGTTGCTCCCAGAAAGTCAAGGGACACCAGTTAATGATCTGATTATGGCACTGGCATAATCTCAATATGCTGTAATTTTAGATCATCCAGCCACCGCCCAGATAGGAAAACCAAGTTGGGGGTGTGGCCACTGCTCCTCGTGGACCCCTGCATTACTTGAGTCAGGCCCATGACTGCCATGGAGGCCATGAACTCCCGAACGATCCCAGAGGACATCCCCAGCAAAGGCAAGTTGAAATCTCCCAGGACCATAAGCACAGGGAGCTTTAACCTTTGGTTTTCCACATGTTCTGAACCAGTCAGTATGCTAAACACTTGGAGAACTGTGACTACACCACTTCTCTAGAGTCTCAAAACCAGCATGGTCTACTGCCATAGGAAGAAAATGGCTGTAGACTTAATCTAGGCTAAAGACCTCCTCAAACAGAAAGGTAAGCAGTCACCTGGATGTGCCCTTGATTTCATCTGATTCTTTACCTTGGAATATAACATTCAGTTGTAACAAGATTTGGCTAAATGAGATGTTTTAGAAATATGTCAGCTAGAACTTAATAAACCTCTTACTAATCTACTAGTGATAATCTATACCTATAAAAGAAAGGTGTCACCTTGTATGTGATGAATACAAATCAACACCCCTGTACCCAGCACTCTGTAATTTGGCACACAGGTGCCTTGGGCATGCTGGGTTGTGACTGCAGGGGTCCGGCATCCTGTTTCAGAGTGTGCACCCCAAAAATGGGAGAAAAGTGGGAAACTATGCTCCCATGGTGCGTTGTGTGCAGAAATGAACCCCCATGGTGCCTTGGGTGCACACACAGAAAAAATTGTGTCCCACGTATGCATGCCGGTGTGGGAACAGTGGCAATGGCCACCCTCTGCATAGCCGCTCATGAGAGTGGTTTAACAGAATGTGCATGCACGATGGCGTGGCAGGGCCCAGGGTCACTGATGGCACCAGGGGTGTCACAACCACCACAGCTGAGCACTGGCCGCCACCACAGCCCAGCTACCATGGCCACAGCATCTTTCGGCGCCTCCCCCTCTGGGCCACGCAATGAGTGAGACAGACCATGGATGGGACATGCCGAGGAGAGGCCCAAGAGGTAAGGGCAGCTGGCAGGGGTGGGGTGGGGACCAAGGCCTAGACACTGGGCACAGTGCCCATGTCAGAAGGCCAGAAGAGGGTGGACAACGGATGGGCTCGCTTTCTTGGGGCAGCACAGCACCTTCGGGCCACGCAATGAGCGAGACGAGACATGGACATGGACAGGACGCGCCATGGAGAGGCCCAAAGGTTAAGGGCGGCCGGCAGGGGTTTAGGGGGAAAGTGATGCCCGGATACCAGGCACAGCACCCGGGTTGGAAGATCAGAGGAGGATGGAAAGCAGGGCCATGTCGTTATGGGGCAGGGAGATGAAAGGGGGCGGCAGGCCAAGACAGGATGATGCACCGTGGTGGATTTAGGCTGAATACCTACATATTAGTATGCCCCAATGAACACAGTAGGACTTACATCTCAGTGCTATGCAGAGGACTGGACAGTTAGTTAAAAAATTAAATCTGCCATTCCTGCATCTAATACAAAGAAGGATAAACCTTACCTGCATAAAAGAGCTAGTTAATGTACTGCTCTTGTCTGACTGATGTCCGCTTCTCTAGACTGATTAATTGCAAGGGCAAAGAGATTGTTTGTAAGGAACTTAGATGGCTATAAGAGGTCCCTGTTAAAGGGCAAAGGACATTCCTTGACTATGGATTTCTGGTACTATCAAGAGACTTTTTGATCATATGGCTAAATGTGATTTATTTTGAAACTAGCTTCTTGTGCAAGTGATTGATGATCATGACAATGGACAGCTGAAGTGTATGAGGAAATGTATAATTTCTGAGCTGGAGATTGTAAGTAACCCTCTTACAAATCAGGGCTTCTCCTTGGTAGTGCTCCTAGCTATACATGGATTAGGGTTGTCACTCTTTAACAGACACTTGATTCACAGAATTAGCAAAGGTTAATGTTTATCTTAAAGTTGTGAAAAACTATCCCTGATTATTTCTGCATATCAAACTGCTGTTAAAATTTCCAGAGCAGGGCAAGCTGGCTTTCCCCCTGATGTATCCATGCCATTTAGAAAATCTAGTTTCAGCACTGTAATAAGATTAAAATTACACATTCATGTCAACCTGGCCAAGGGGTCTTTGTTATTCACCATACAGTTGAGAAACTGAGGCTGAGAAACATGACTTAGTATTTCACTTTGTAGAATTAATAATATATCCATTAGCTGGAACCATGATGTCTAATACACATTCTGTTTCTTTTTTAATCAGTTCTATCTACTCAGACAGTCAATTTATGATGCTTTACCTCTCTGTCTTAAATAATGATAGAAAAATAATTTTATGAAAATAATTTCTATATAATTTATGATCATTCAACAAGATATGAAAAAATAAAATGAATGTTCAGGGATTTTCTCCTTTATATTTTTGTATTTCTAGAAAGCTGTAAATAGGAGGTTATTAATCCCAATGTCATCTCCCAAACTGAAGCTCTATACATCAATATAATTATGCTGAAAATTTGTAGGGAACTTTTCCTTTATTTAGAAAACTTCTAGGCCGAACAGTAATGGTGCCTCAAGACATGGAACATAAAAGGGATGATGTATAGTACTATTACAATACAATTAAATGTAAAGCTGCAGTTAAAGCATTTCAAAAACCTAGCTTTACAACGAGAACAATTTAAAATGGTGGTTCAAGGGTTGCTTAAAAGCTGGCAGTGAAGGGAGTGAATACCTGTATATGTCCTTTGGAAGGAGGCTCCACAGATGTGAAGCCATTAGGGAACATGTGCTTTTTATTGATCTGCCTACAAGCATGCTTATCTTGAATCCCAGGAAGACAGATAACCTGCACCCAAATTGCATATTTATAGTAAACACCAGCATTTTAAATGGCAAGGTGTGCAAGAACCGAAGGGACCTTGTGGGAAGGCACACTTCTCTATACCAACCACCCAACGGTACCCCCATCCCCACCCGCACCCCAAACTTGGCCCGCCAGCCAGGGCAACAACTCCGTCTGGAGATGCAGTTCCACAGGCAGGAGGTTCCAAAGGGCTGGTGCGGACACAGAGAAGGCCCTCCTCCTTGTGCCAGAGAGGCGAGCCCCCCTGGCCGATGGCACAATTAGAGAGCCCCTCCGGTCCGCTCTGGTTGGACGGACAGACGTCCTTAGGGCGATGCGGTCTCTAAGATACCCTGGCCCACTACCATGTAGGGCTTTAAAGGTCAAAACCAGCACCTTGAATTGCACCCGGAGACAAACTGGTAACCAGTGCAGCCCCTGAAGCAGTGGTGAGGCATGGACATAACATCCACACCCCATCACCACCCAGGCCGCGGCATTCTGGACCAGCTGCAGCCTCCGAATGGTCATCAAGGGCAGCCCCATGTAGAGCGCATTACAGTATTCTAGTCTGGAGGTCACCAGAGCGTGAGTGACCATGAGCAAAGAGTCCCGGTCCAGGAGCGGGCGCAACTGGCGAATCACCCGAAGTTGGGCGAAGGCCCTCCTGGCCACAGCTGCCACCTGTTCTTCTAGCAGCAGCCGCGAATCCAGGAGGACCCCCAAGTTGCGCACCGGGTTGGTCTGGGGCAAATCAGCCCCATCCAAAACCAAAGATGGTAGCTCCCGGGATAACACAGGACCCCCTATCCATAGCCACTCAGTCTTGCTAGGATTCAGCTGTAGCCCATTTGTCCCCATCCAGACCCCAACAGCCTCCAGACAGCTGGAAAGGACTTTGACGGCATCACTGGGGTCCCCACGGGCCGAGATGTACAACTGTGTGTCATCCGTGTACTGGTGGTACCACACCCCATGGGAACGGATGATCTCACCCAGCGGCTTCATGTAGATGTTAAATAGGAGAGGAGAGAGTACCGAGCCCTGAGGCACTCCATATTTTAGGGGCCTAGGACTCGACCTCTCACTGTCCAACCACACCGACTGGGTCCGGCCCCTCAGAAATGAGGAAAACCAGGACCACACCGTACCCTGGATCCCCAATCCTCGGAGCCGTTCCAGAAGGATACCGTGGTCAACGGTATCGAAGGCTGCTGAGAGGTCAAGAAGAGCAAGGACGGACAGATGACCGCCATCCCGCTCTCGCCAGAGATCATCCATCAGCGCGACCAATGCAGTCTCAGTACCATATCCAGGTCTGAATCCTGACTGGAATGGGTCCAGATATTCCGCTTCATCCAGTACCCCCTGCAGCTGACGTGCCACTGCCTTCTCCAGAACCTTCCCCAAAAAAGGAAGGTTGGATACAGGTCTGTAGTTGGTTAGGATTGTTGGATCGAGGGATGGCTTCTTCAGGAGGGGGCGCACAAGAGCATGTTTCAGCAGTGCAGGAAACATCCCCTCTCGAAAAGACGTGTTAATTATAGCCCCGACCCAGCCACCTGTCACCGTCTTAGAGGCTTTTACCAGCCAGGCGGGACAGGGATCCAGTGGACAATTAGTGGCACGGACCGCTGCAAGGAGCCTGTCCACTTCATCTGGGGCAACTGGATCAAACCGATCCCAGGTAACACCGCAAGACTGCGCACTGGCTCCCCCCGGACCCTCCCCGTCCACGCCAAGTTTGAACCCCGAGCGGATCCGATCGATTTTCTCCACCAGATGGTCAGCAAAGTCCTCAGCCGATCCCTGCCAACCAGGCACAGGCCCCGCCCTACCCAGGAGGGACCTGGTCACCCGAAACAGGGTGGCTGGGCGATTATCAGTGGAGGCAATAAGGGAGGTGAAGTACTGCCTCCTCACCACCCCCATTGCCACTAGATAAGCCCTAATAGCGGCTCTAGCTAGTGTCCAATCGGAATCACTCTGGCTCTTCACCCAGCGGCGCTCAAGGCGTCTCTTTGCCTGTTTGAGCTCCCATAGTTCTCCAGTGAACCACGGGGATGACCTAGCTCCGCGGGCTCTGAGAGGCCATAGTGGAGCGATTACATCCAAGGCAGATGTCGTCCACCCATACTACAGGTCAACAATTGCCTCAGGTGAATCGTGTCGCCGATCCAGAGGAAATTCCCCCAGTTCCCTCTGGAATCCATCCGGATCCATCAGTTGCCGGGGGCGGGCCACTTTAATCGACTCTGCCTCCTTACGATGAAGTGTCGCCACCAGAAAGTCTAGAGCCACCAGATAGTGATCTGACCATGGCACAGGTGTTATGTCTAGCTTCTGTAAACTCAGATCACTCTGCCACCGCCCCGACAAAAAGACTAAATCTGGCGTGTGGCCACTGCCCCTGGTCGGGCCCTGAATTACCTGAGCCAGGTCCATAGCTGCCATGGAAGCTATGAACTCCTGTGCCACCTCGGAACCAGACCCCAGCGAAGGCAAATTGAAGTCCCCCAAAACCATAAGTCTAGGGAACTCCAAAGCCAATGCCGAGATGGCTTCAAGGAGCCCAGGCAGGGAGTCCCTTACCCTGCAAGGAGGCAGGTACAGGAGTAGGACCCCCAACTGACCGTTAGGGCCCAACCGCAGGAGCAGAGCCTCACAACCCGAAATTTGTGGAGCGGTGGCCCTGGCGACTCCCAATGACTCCCTGGCTATAATGGCAACACCACCGCGCTTACCCACATCCCTAGGCTGGTGCCAAACACCGAACCCAGCCGGACACATCTCTGATAGAGGCACCCCATCCTCAGGTCTCAGCCAGGTCTCAGTGATGCATGCCAGGTCGGCCTGCTCCCCCAAAATAGAGTCTTGTATTAGGGGAGCCTTATTACAGACCGACCTGGCATTCATCAGCAGCAGCCTAAGGACGGGGTCACCCTGGATCAGCTGCTCAGGACCTAGAGGTAAAACCGGGGGCCCAGAACGTGGGACAGATACTAAGCATCGGTCCCGCATTCCCCGAGTGCGGCCTGCCCCACGGTTCCCGCTATAACGCCCCATGCCCGTCACAACCTCTAAATGAGCCCCTGGAACCTCCACCATTAACCCAGACGGAGTGTCGCCCTCTCTTCCTGGCTGGCAAGGCCATCTCCCCCTCCCTCCCTCCCTAACCCACTTAAAACATACCCTCTCACTCCCTCCACCCCCCCAACAGAACTCCAATGACGGGAGTCTCCTCCTCCCGGCCCTGGTCCAAGCGCTGTAAGGCCATGGGGGTGATGGGGAGGGGGGGCGCCGCCCCTAAGGCCGCCAAGAAACCCCAGGTGCAGCCATAGTTCTCCTCCCCACCCTGGTCCACGCGGCACGAGGCGCAATGCTGCAGGGATGACGAGGGCTGCCACTTTTGAGGCCGCAAGCAACCCCAGGTACGGCCAATGTTCTCCTCCCCGCCCCAGTTCTGGCAGCGCAAGGCTCGTGGCTGCCGGGATGGTGGAGGGGGCCACTTTTGTGGCCACAAGCGACCCCAGGTACAATCAATGCTCTTCTCCCCACCCCAGTCCTGGCAGCGCAAGGCTCGTGGCTGCATAGATGGCGGGGGGCACCATCTTTGGGGCCACAAGTGACCCCAGGTGCAGCCAATGTTCTCCTCCCCGCCCCCGGTCCTGGCGGCACAAGGTCCTCCTTGTAGCTGCTGCGACGGACCTGCACAGCCGGGAAAAATATCCCTTCTCCGAAACCAGCCATGGGATGGAAGACAAACATCCAATGTTCTCAACGGCCTCCACTCCCGAAGATGAAACCGGCTATGCGGTGGTGGAGGCAGTGGAGGTGGCCTTGGAGCCCAACCAGGAGTCCAGAAGCCACCCTGCCTCAGGTGTTCTCGCCAGTCTCCCTCCCAAAGGCAGTGTTCTCGGCAGGCCAGGGGCTGGTGGCTTTTACTTTCCCTCAGGCTGGGAGAAGCAGCCCAGAATCAGCTGTGGCCTTGGTGTTCTTGGCAGGCCAGAGGCTGGTCGCTTTTACCTTCCCTCAGGCTGAGAGAAGCAGCCCAGGATCAGCTATGGCCTTGGTATTCTTGGCAGGCCAGAGGCTGGTCGCTTTTACCTTCCCTCAGGCTGAGAGAAGCAGCCCAGGATCAGCTGTGGCCTTGGTGTTCTCAGCAGGCCAGAGGCTGGTCGCTTTTACCTTCCCTCAGGCTGAGAGAAGCAGCCCAGGATCAGCTGTGGCCTTGGTGTTCGTCGTTGGCCGGCCAAAGCTATTACCCCTGTACCTGTCTAAGTGTTGGCCAGTCAATTGCGAACCTGCCGGATACCTATGGGTCATAAATCTTTACCTTACCAGTGCTACCCACCAAAGTGACTAAAGTCAATTTACCCCTTTGCTCAAACACTAGCAACAGTGTGGGATGGGCAAAAAAGCCAGAACCAAAAGGCCAATTGTAGGTTCGGGCCAAAAATTCCCACCCGGCCCCGAAGCGACCAAAAAATCACACTGTTCACTAGGGAGGGGGTGGAGGGGAAAACTTCTCCTCTCCGTCGCGATTCTAAAATGGCAGCTCAGCTGCCTCGTGGCCACCCCTTTTATAGAGGGGTGGCCATGCCCCCTAACTCACCCGGATGTCTGAGTCTGGGGGGCCCCCGCAAAGAGCGTGGCGGCCATTTTGGCGCCACGCTTTCATTGCAGGCGCACCCCCCAAAGAAAGACTCAGACACCGGTATATGGATAAAGGCATCGGGCCACTTTTATTGAATAATGCCCTAGTCCGAATTATAACTTTCAATTGGTGTAGTCATCCAATTGTAATTCTTTAAGGCAAGCAGGCCGAAGTAACACTGGTAAGGTTCCTCCCAAAATGCCAATGGCAATTGGCTACATGTAACTATTTGTATCAATTTGTTTGTTGACACAAACAAATTGTTGACCGGAGTCAATAAACTATCTACTGACCCCAGCCTATGACGTGTATCCGTTAAATATCAAGGTGATGCAGGCTGTTAAGCTTCTGCCATCACCCCTTGCCTGGTTCGTCCTTGACCGGCCAAAGCTATTACCCCTGTACCTGTCTAAGTGTTGGCCAGTCAATTGCGAACCTGCCGGATACCTATGGGTCATAAATCTTTACCTTACCAGTGCTACCCGCCACACGGGGAGGCATCCATGATGACTCACCACCACCCCCCAGACCATCAGCTCGGTCGCCAGGCCTGCTTGCACCTCGCCCAGAAAGAGGTACATACCTCCAGCCGACAGGTGGACCCCATATCCTGCCTACCAGCAAAAAGTTTTGTAAGCCTATCCGCAGGTTTCCAATGGCTGTCTCCCAGCCATGCTCAGCAAGGGACCGGGCAACAGCCCTGTCCACTGACTGCCGGAATGGTCCGAACCACGGAGATCCACGTCTCCCCTAAATTGGTGTCTCGGCACGATGTTAGCGACCGTGTGTAAGCCATACATGATATAAAATGCCAGGTCACTGCACCTTGACAGTTTAAGGAATAGCAGTGATCCGTATAAGATCATTGCCGCCGAGGTGCAGAATAAGCACGTCGGGCGGTCCAGCATCCCTGACGGACATCAGGAATGGCAACAGTTCCTGCCCCCTTGTGCCCGCGCATACCATACCATCGCATACGTGTGGATGCACGCAGCCCAAGTCGGGGTCCACACTCTGTCGCCGCAGCATATACTGCTGCCCAGTGTACATAGCTGCGGCCCACCAGCCCCACTGCCACCGCTGTGCAGAGACACACAAGATCTGTAAAAGAGGATAAGAGGTTAAGGACATAACTAGGTACTCATACAGTGAGGGGACGTACATATAAGAAATTACGCTTACACATATATCCGCCTCCGAGTACCCCAAAACATAGCAGCGGACAACGTGACGCCTATCCTAAATAAATGGGTGCCAAAACGGGCCCCACACCGCGAAGCGCGGTACCGGTCACCCTCCGTAACTTTACTTTGGTAAGGGCAGACCCATCCTGGTGGCAGAAAAACAGGCTGGGGCGCGCAGCAGGCACTGCCAAAAAGTTCATGTAGGGCACCAACCGGACAGATGTCTCCAATGAAACCTCGTAGCAGTCTAACTCCACTGCCTATGCCGTGCTGAACAACCTTTGAGGACCGTAGCCCCAATTGAGCCGACTCATGCGTGACATAGACATGATCGAGTTCCAGTGCCCTACGAGACACATCCGCCTTACACAATGGTACCAACTCTGGTACCAACTCACTGATGCGGAGCGCTCCAAAAAAGGCTACCGTGGTAGCTGTGTGACCAAGAGCCACTTCATATCTATCCTAACATAAGTTATGCCAGCCTCGTGCAAGGTGGGTCAGAAACTCCGGCGAACTGGGGTGACGCGTGTCCGGGCGGCGGACATGTTCACGTGTCCACCCCTCCAAAACACAACGCATGCGGAAGTAACTCACACATAAATGCCAGTGCCGAAAGCCTGAAGGCTATAGTACGGGGGCCCAAACCCTGACTGTGAAGATAAACATGTATTGTAAAACCTGGTCCACTGGTATTGACCACACTTGAGGTAACTGTAGTTACTCGCAAAAGGTTCTAAATCGTATGAAAGCATGTTGGTACGCCTTACGCGTGCGAGGTGCCAAAGACATGCCAGTCACCCGGTTCACCTCTCCTCACCAAACGTCCAAATATCGGCCGGGAGTGGTGACGGGAATTCCTCTGCTTCCGGAGCAAGGCACGGAACCGGGGGATCTGCAGGCGGGATAAAGCATCAGCAATATCGTTATTAATACCTGGTACATGTCTGGCCCTGAACAGCACATTTAGGCGTAGGCTGCTCAAAAAGAATTGACAAACCAATGCCATGACCCTGGGGGATTTGCACGTCTGGGTGTTGACAATGTGCACCACTGCCGCCTTGCCACACCACAATTGGACCACTGAGTTGGCCCACTCATCGCCCCATAGCATCAGTGCTCCCCAAATT
Source organism: Bradypodion ventrale (assembly GCA_035047345.1). Classification (NCBI taxonomy): domain Eukaryota; kingdom Metazoa; phylum Chordata; class Lepidosauria; order Squamata; family Chamaeleonidae; genus Bradypodion; species Bradypodion ventrale. The sequence goes on from JAWDJE010000005.1 coordinate 126,222,892, forward strand.
GGGAAGAAACTCAAGGAAGGTAAGATCGCGGAGGCGATCCGTGCCAAGCCATGCGTGAGGCCATCGGCCGTAAGTCCACCTACCCTCAGAGTAAATCCCATAACCCAGGGAGCCGGAGGCATCTGACTATACTTGAAATCTAGGGCAGACGATAAGGTCTGATCTCCAGGAAGAGACCCCGTTAAAATCCTGGAGGAATTTGAGCCAGACCGAAAGGTCCGCCCGTATGCCCCTGGTCAGCCAGACCCTGTGGTGGCGTTTTAACAGGCCAGCCATGGCGTCACACAGGCGCCTGGCCAATGCTCTGCAGGGTGTCACCACCCTGCATGCAAAGTTAAGGTGGCCATGAAGTAGCTGCAGCTCACGAGGGGACACTTTACGTTTGGCAATCAATGCCAAAATTGCCGCAGAGATCCGAGTCACCTTATCCATGGGTAACCCGGATGCCTGTGCGACAGAGTCAATTTCAATGCCTAGAAATGTGAGCTTAGTAGCTGGGCCCTCGGTCTTTTCAGGAGCTAAGGGGACACCCAGTTCCCGCATGAGTGTCTGAAATGTAGTGAGGAGACGCGTGCACGTGTCCGAGCCCCGTTCACCCCCGAACCAAAAGTCACCGAGGTAATGGGCTAGAGACCGGGACCCTGACCTGCGAGCAAAGGCCCACTGAAGGAAAGTACTAAATCGTTCGAATGCTGAACATGAAATAGAGCAGCCAAAAGGCATGGCCTTATCTAAGTAAAATTCCCCTTAGAACCTAAAACCCAATAGCTCAAAATCCCCTGGGTGCACTGGCAGTAATTGAAAAGCCGATTTCATATCACACTGTGCCAGGAAAGCACCGGGACCGCATGAGCGTACCACTCGTAGGGCCTGAACAAACAAGGTCATCAGGAATCGCATCACTGACCGAAGAACCCGCAGGGTAAGCTAGATGGTGGATTAGACGACATTCACCCGGGTTCTTTTTCGGTACTAGCCCCAGAGGGGAGACCTTCAAATTAGGGAAAGGTGGTTCCAAGAAGGGGCCCACTACTCTTATAGCCTCAACTTCCTTAGCTATGCTCAGTGCAGCAACCTCCTCATTACCTTTCAAGGAAACTAAATTAGGAGCATCTTGGGGCCCCTAACACCCCTGAATGGAATACGAAAGCCCCATTAGAAACCCTCCAGCAAGTACCTCGCATCATCCCTTCTTGGATAAGCTGAGGGCCATCGCTCCAGCATGAGTACACTAATTGGGGAGGGGGCCTTTTGCCTGGCTAGTTCCGTCAGACGGAGCTCTGATCGCCCCCTGTGCACCCCTACCTCTGCCCTGTGACCCACCAGCCCACGGGCACGCGGAGGCGGCATGGGGGCCAGCGCAAAAGGGACACTCTTGTCGGGAACGACACTGGCGCTTATTACACACGTCGTTAGCTGAGAAGCTCCAACACAGCAGGCAGGCTGGAACCCCCTGCCCCACCGGTTGGCGGGAAGCCCATGTTGCAGCAGCCCGCTGCACAGCATGACCACAATGGTACCTATCACCAGTCGCCAGTCGCGTGGGAGTCATGTACAAGAGCCACAATTGCTGACAGGGCTCATCCCACCTCATCTCAGGATGTAGGGCCACCCTCATCCTAAATTCCTCATCATAAGCCAACTGCGATGGGCCCGGGAAATCAACCATCGCCCTGTAAATATTATCAAGGTATTGAACCATCGGAATGGCCAAATCAGGCTGGGCCCTGAGGCATACTGCCATATATATACAGTATGCCGGCACCAGTTGGCCCAGTTACGCGGTGGCTTATGACGACGGGACAGCTTCTTGTCTCTGTCATCTTGACCCTCCCTCTCCTCCTTAGTGGGCTCATGGTTCAAGAGGGAGAAAATATCAACGTACTCCCCTCTCCAAATCCTGTCCCTCGTGACCTGTGACAAATGATCACCCAGGGGCAAGGAATAACGAGCCATCGGTAAAGCCATCGACGGCACATTTTGTATAGAGGGTATACGCAGCGGGACCTGAACAGCCCCTGCGATGCTTGGCACAGCTCCAGGGGCGGACACCCCCGCCCTGAACGAGGGACCATTTGGGAACCAGGGGTTAATGGGACAATGTGATAACGGCTGCCCACCCACATCAACTTGATGCGGCCAGGGCCACTGTACCCCAGCAGTGTAAGTGGACAGTTATGGTGATGCACTAAATTGAACCTGATACTCACTAGTCGCACCCCCATGAGCCGCCCCCACCGGGGGTTCCAGCCCAAGGTGGGCGTCGGAGCTCGCAACCGGAATCGAGCTCTGGGACCACCCTTGGCTGCTCCCAGCCTGTACATCAGGTTGCACGGGGAGCTGCGAGGCACCAGCCGGGGCTGGCCGGACAGTCTCAAGCAGCTCGACCCGGTTGGCCGCCCACTGAAGCATCACGGCCGACGAGTCGGCCGGGATCGATGAAGGGGCCGCCGTTGAAGAAGCGGTTGCGCCCCCCTCAGAAGGTGGCTGGGCAATGCCCAAAGATGCCTCCAGCACTGCTATACGTGCTATTAAAGCATCCACTGCCTCAGAGCCCCCAGTATAAGGTGGGCCGGGTGGGCCAGACGGCCCACTAGGCAGTTGGTGAAATGGCAACCCAAAAGGGGAGCCAGGGCCAGAATAGGGTCATACCCAGAACTCAGGCCCATGGGGGGCCGGAGGTGCTGTGGTGCGGGTGCACCAGGCCCCCCTGGGCCACCCTGTACCGGGCCCTGTAAAGGTGCGCTCAGGGCCGAAGCCCCCGAGGGGCCAGCCTGCGCCGGCCCGGCTATGAAGCTGGCACCCAGCTGCCAAGTGGTAGCCTGAGTGGCCCCACTGGTAACAGTGGGCAAGGTCCGATCGCTGCCCCGCCGTGGGGCGCAGCCCTGGTCCTTCGACCCGGAGGCTGGCCCCCATCTGATGAAGGGCCAGGAAAAGTCCTTCCTCTTGGCCGCGGCTTCATTGCCGGGGCCTTTCGCTTGGGAGCCATGTCTCCCTAAAAGAAGATGAATCTCCAAAGGATCCCTATCCAGGGATCGAGCTCCTGCGCCCAAAGTACCGCGGTAGCCAAGAGGTAAACTCAAAACAGCTCCGGGCACAAGGGGCAGCTAAAAAGAGAATGCGACGGAGAAAACTTCTCCTCTTCGTCGCAATTCTAAAATGGCAGCTCGGCTGCCTCGTGGCCACCCCTTTTATAGAGGGGTGGCCACGCCCCCTAACTCATCCGGATGTCTGAGTCTGGGTGGGGGCCCCCGCAAAGAGCACGGCGGCCATTTTGGGGCCACGCTTTCATTTTCAAGGTTTCCACAGTGCTTCTGGGATTAATAGGTGAAACAGCTTCCTAAATAGTCTGAGAATAAATACCATAGTAGTGTATTTTACTTGAGAGCGAATATGAAGTGGATGGCTGTTGTTTTTCTAAAGTTCAATGCACATTGCCTTGAATGCTTCAGACTGGCAGTCGCCACCCCATCCCAATATCTTGTATTGATGAAGCTGATCTCAGCTGTACAGATGAGAATGGGAAAACATAGAAAGGTTTCAAACAAGAACAAATCCACAGTAGAAGCTCTGTCTAGAGGAATTCCAAGGAAAGTGTTAGGTCAAGTCATGTAGTTTGCCCCAAAGAGAGGATTAAAATTCAACTTTAATCTTCATGGTGTGTTGGCACTCCATCAATAGATGAGAAAATAACATACAGTACAGTGGAACCCCACATAACGAATGCTTCGTATAACAAAAGATTCGAACAATGAAGCGTTTGCACTATTGGCGATACCCTGCATAACAAAAAAAAATTTCATTATGTGCGATATCACCAATAGTGCTTTGTATAATGAAAAAACCACATAGTGAAGAGCTCCGCAGAACAGACTTTTTTTGTTATGCGGGGTTCTACTGTATACTAAAGAAGCTTCATGATGTGTTCCTTACCTGTTCTGACCTTGTCTCCCAAATACCAGTTGTGCTCTTAGGCTTATTTTATGAGAAATGAGGCATGGACAAATGAAGTTAGTTTCAGATGTCAGGTGGCCAACGTGCAAATACAGCACAGTTGTCTACAGTCTGAAGCTGCTGTTGCAGATAATAATCAAAAAGCACTGAAATCCATTCTTTTTCTATGCCCTTATTGCAGGGTTGATAATGAATATGTGGCAATTAGATTTCTGACAAATAACTTTATAACTAATATATAATTTTAGATTTATATACATAAATATGCCTAGGAAACTGTTTTCTGCATTGGGGAAAATTTGTTTTAATAGTTACTCTGTTTCTCAGGTTTTCCAAGGTATTGCAGTAAATGAAAAGCCTCAGTCAGTAGTTCCTGCATTTGCCTATTTCTGGTGTTAATTATCTTTTGTTTGCCCTTGATAATCCTGAGGTTGGTATGCAGATAATGAAGGCTGCAAAATCATCTCAGAGTAGGGAGAAACAATGGCATTGTCAATTTGGCATCACAACACTTTATAAATTATGAATGTTATCTACATTAAAGAGAATAGGAGACTTTTAAAATTACTTCCATGAATAGATTAAATTACAAGTATTATTACATTTCATTTTATTAAGTACATCTTAGTACTTAATAGAGAAAATGAACATGTTCTCTTAATTACTTAACAACATTAGAACTAAAAATTATGCATCAACACTCCCAAATGCACAATGCAGCATTGTATATTAATCACCCCAAACAATATTTTTCAGTTTATATGGAGACAATGCAAGCGCGGCGCCAAAATTGCAGCCGCGCTCTTTGCGGGGGGCCCCCCGGACGAAGACATCCGGGTAGTCAGGGGGCGTGGCCAGCACCCTTATAAAAGGGGCAGCCACGAGGCAGCCGAGCTGCCATTTTGCGAAGCGACGGAGAGGAGAAGTTTTTCCCCAATTGCTCCGTCGCTCTTACCTTGCTGGGAAACATATTTCGGGCAGCGTTCCTTTTTGCTCCTTTTCTTCGGCTTCCCAGCACTTGCACGGATGCCTTCCAAAAAGAAGGCATTGGCGAACGCGGTTCGCACTTCGCGGTTCGCACTTTGCCGGCGGCGCCCACTGGGACCGGTGGGATGGGGTCGGTTGCCCCATGGCCCGAGACCGGGCGTCCTCAGACGGGCCCTGCAGGGGCCGCGGCCTCTGGTCCGCGATCGACGGCCCCTGGCCCTGGCCCGGTTCACTCCTTGGGGTCTTCGGCCCTTGGCCCGCAGCTTCCTGCGGTGGGCTTTAACCACGGGGGGTGGTTGGGTTCCCTTCCCTGGCAGGGTATGCCTCCGGCCCCTCAAGGGGCACGTGGGCCAACTGGCTGCCAGCGTACCTCATATACATGGCTGTGTACCTCAGGGCCCGGCCGGATCTGGCCATTCCGATGGTCCAGTACTTGGATAACATATATCGGGCGATGGTTGACTTTCCCGGCCCGTCGTGGTTGGCTTACGACGAAGAATTCCGCATGAGAGTGCCCCTACACCCGGAGATGAGGTGGGATGAGCCCTGCCAGAAGCTGTGGCTTCTGTACATGACCCCCACGCGCCCTGCGCCTGGGGAGAGGTACCATTGTGGACATGCGGTCCAGCGAGCTGCTCCGGCGCAGGCACCCCGCCAGGTGGCGGGGCAGGGGGTTCCAGCCCGCCCGCTGTGTTGGACCTTCTCGGCCAATGGTACCTGTAGTAGGAGAAATTGCTGATATAGGCATGAGTGTCCCTCTTGTGCTGGCCCCCATGCTGCCTCCGCCTGTCCCAGGCCAGGAGGAGCGCGGGGCAGGGGTAGAGGTGGACAGGGGGCGGGCAAGACTGCCGCAGAGGGAGCTGGTCAGGCTAAAGGCCCCCTCACCAATTAACGTGGACATGTTGGAGCGTTGGCTCACGATGTACCCAAGGAGGGCAGACGCAGCTTACCTGCTTGAGGGTTTCCAGCAAGGGTTTCGCATTCCTTTCACGGGGGACAGGGCTCCACAAGATGCACCCAACCTCTTGTCACTCAGGGGAAGGGAGGAGGTGGCTGCCTTGAGCATTACTAAGGAGGTCGATGCTGGCAGGGTCGCAGGCCCTTTCCCGACTGACAGCCCCCGTTTCCCAATCTCAAAGTTTCCCCCTTGGGGTTAGTGCCCAAAAAGTCACCGGGTGAGTTCCGCTTAATACATCACTGGTCTTACCCAGCTGGCCGATCGGTCAATGATGCTATCCCTGATGACCTTTGTTCGGTCAGGTATGCATCTTTTGACCAGGCACTGCGCATGGTGCGCTCATGTGGCCCGGGTGCACTGCTGGCTAAGTGCGACATCAAGTCGGCCTTCCGTCTCTTACCGGTGCACCCGGGCGACTTTGAGCTGCTGGGTTTCAAGTTCCGGGGTGAATATTATTTCGATAAGGCCATGCCTTTTGGTTGTTCCATTTCATGCTCGGCATTCGAGCGCTTCAGCACCTTCCTACAGTGGGCTTTCGTTCGCAGGTCGGGCTCTCGGTCTGTAGCCCATTACCTGGATGATTTCTTATTCGGGGGTGAACGGGGCTGGGACACGTGCTCGCGTCTCCTCAACACATTTCAGACGCTAATGAAGGAACTTGGTGTCCCTTTAGCGCCCGAAAAGACCGAGGGCCCATCTACCAAGCTCACATTCCTGGGGGTGGAAATTGACACGGTAGTGCAAGCATCCAGGTTACCGGCTGATAAGGTGTCACGGATCGTTGCACTCATATCCGACTTGCTGGCTAAACGCAGGTCGTCCCTTCGTGAGCTACAGGTGCTGCATGGTCACCTCAATTTTGCTTGCAGGGTGATCGCACCTGGCAGAGCCTTTGCTCGGCGCTTGTGCGACGCCATGACAGGCTTAACCAAGCCCCACCACAGGGTACGTCTTAGCAGGGGCCTTAAGGAGGATATGCTCATCTGGCCCCAGTTCCTGAGGGAGTTCAATGGGGTGTCATTTTGGAGGTCCGACCTTCTAGCTTCCCCTCGTTTTCAGGTCCAATCCGATGCATCGGGGTCCCTGGGTTATGGGATGTACTTCAACGGGAAGTGGGCCCACGGCAGGTGGCCGCCAGCCTGGTCGGGCACAGGTCGCTTGCGCGATCTCACGTATCTGGAATTTTTTCCTATTCTGGGAGCCTTGATGCTATGGGGTGTGGAGTGGGCCAACTCGGTGGTACATTTCTGGTGTGACAATGCAGCAGTGGTCCACATTGTCAACTCGCAGACGTCTAAATCTCCCAAGGTCATGGAGCTGGTGCGCCAGTTTGTATTGCGCAGCCTGCGCCTCAATGTGCTATTCAGGGCTAGGCATGTGCCTGGTGTTAATAACGATGTCGCTGACGCTTTGTCCCGCCTGCAGATCTCCCGGTTCCGTGCCTTGGCCCCGGATGCAGAGGAATTTCCCTCGCCGCTCCCAGACGAGATATGGACACTTGGCAAGGAGAGGTGAACCGGGCGATCGGCATGTCGCTAGCGCCCCGCACGCGTAAGGCGTATCACCATGCATTCACCACTTTCCAGGCATTTTGTGCCCAGTTTCGACTACTCGAGGCTTGGCCTATCCCAGTCACCCACATTCTCCAATTCATGGTTTACCTACATGCCCAGGGCCTAGCCCCCCGCACCATAGCATCCAGGCTGTCAGCGTTGGCATTCATGGCCAAAGTGGGGGGTTATGCTGAAAGCACCACTGATTTCCGTATACGACATGTTTTGGAGGGGTGGGTGCGGGAGCGTGGGCGTAGCCCGGATGACCGCCACCCATTTTCCCCAGGGGTACTTACCCACCTAGCACGGGGCTGGCATGACCTCTGTTTTGACAGGTATGAGGCAGCCCTGTTTCATGCGGCTACTACGGTGGCCTTTTTTGGAGCGCTCCGCATCAGCGAGCTGGTGATGCTGTCTAAGGCGGATGCAAGTCGTAGGGCACTGGAACTCGACGATGTCTATGTTTGCAATGATTGGGCTCAGTTGAGGATGCAGCAGTGTTGATCAGCACAGCGTAGGCAGTGGAGTAAGACTGCTACGATGTTCATTGGCAGACATCTGTCCGGTTGGTGCCCTACAGGAGTTTCTTGCACTGCGTGGCACGCACCATGGCCCGTTTTTCTGTCACCAAGATGGGTCTCCCCTTACTAAATTTCAATTTTGGAAGGTGACCGGTAAGGCACTAGCCAGTGTTGGCCTCCCTGGGGCTCGTTACGGCACCCATTCCTTCAGGATAGGGGCGGCTTCTACTGCAGCTGCTTTTGGGTACTCCGGGGCGGAAATATGCCGCATGGGAAGGTGGGGATCACAATGTTTTCAGTTTTATGTTCGCCCTCTTCAACCGTGAGTACCAGTTTAGTCACTGCACTGTTTCTTCCCCCCTTTTTTCCTTGACAGACCCTGGGTGTCGTATTACACCGGTGACAGCATGGCTGGTGGGCCACAGCTACATGCATAGGGCAGCGTCGTACGCTGCGGTGACAGAGTGGGGACCCCGACTGGGACTGGGTGCATCCGCAAGTCTCAGATGGTATGGTAAGCGCGGCATGTTATGGCGGGAACTGTTGACATTCCTTTTATCCAGCAGGAATGCTGACCCGCCGGATACCCTGATCATACACCTTGGGGGCAATGATTTGGGGCTGGTCACCGGCCTATCGCTGAAGCATGCGATTTGCGGTGACCTGGCTTACTTGCATTATGTGTGGCCTGCCACAACCCTCGTTTGATCAGACATGGTACCGCGGCGCGCTTACAGGGGAGGATTCGACCTCCAGGCCCTTGACCGAGCTCGTCGTTCGGTGAACAGGGCTATTGCCTGGTTCTTTCTAGACAAGGGTTCGGGGCGCGTCATTCGACACCCCGCCATCAGCCTACAAAATTATGAGCTTTATTCAGGGGATGGGGTCCATCTGTCGCAGGGAGGTATGGACCTCCTGTTAGGTGATTGGCGAGCAGGCCTGTCGACCGAGCTGACGGTCTGGGGGGGGGCGGTGAGCCTTTATTGAGCCTCTCCGTGTGGCGGGTAGCACTGGTAAGGTAAACATTTATGACCCACAGGTATCCGGCAGGTTCGCAATTGACTGGACAACACTAGACAGGCACAAGTTGATTAACGTTGTCCGGTCAACGACGAACCAGGCGATGGGGTGATGGCAAGAGCTAGGCAGCATGCATCACCCCGTTCTTTTACGGATACCCGTCAGAGGGTGGGGTCAGTAGTTAGATATTGACTACGGTCAACAATTTGTTTGTTGTCAACAAACAAATTGATACAAATGGATACATTGTAACCAATTGCCGTTTGCCATTTTGGGTGGTACCTTACCAGTGTTACTTCGGCCTGCTTGCCTTAAGAATTATAATTGGTTGAATACCAATAGAAATTTATAATTCGGACTAGGGCATGAATCAATAAATGTGGCCCAATGCCGTTATCCACTTTCATCAGTGTCTGAGTCCTTTATTGGGGGGTGCGCCTGCAATTATTACCTGTCCAACAATAACATTGTTATTGATTTATTAAAATTCAAGAACTATCATTTGACAAAACCTTGGGTTTCTTTTAAATTCTTTCTTTTTGTGATTATTGGAGGGGAGGCTTCAGTCTCAGGAAAAAAATTGAAGATCTTGTAATGATTCCATTTTAATCTAATGATATAAAACAAAGCTCACCTATTGCACTTTTAAGTGTACTTGAGAAAGTTTCAGGAGTTTAAGATTGCTTTTATTTAAATTGAAAAGTGATAATTTTCTCGTTTTTATTTTTAAAATGTAATCCCACAAATTGACATTACTGGGCAATGGATACATGCCTTGTTACATTTGCAAGCGCTTTTCTGGGTAATATTTTCCCCACGTCATACAGCTGTGAAGTTGTTGATTTTGTTTCCATTACAATGAATGGCAAAAGTAGTATTCAAGAGGACACATAAATAGAACATTGCAAACCAATGGTTCTATACTGGTCTTTAAATGTCAGTGTAGCCAATTTTCAGCAATAAATAATAATTTCTTGTCAGAGATTACTCTGGGTTGAAAGGATTTTTGCTGGAGAAACTCCACTCAGTGGATACTTGAATGAGGCTCCATTCATGTCTCCCAAGTGCAGCTCTTGGGCATCGAAACCCGACCTTCTAGTCTCCAACTCAGCATCTTATCCACTAAGCCACCGGGGGAGCTGAAACGTATGTATCAGAGGTACAGGATTGTAATTTTAATGGCCTTTAGAAAGATTGTTGCAAAATTCCCATGCTCAGTTTGAAAATTGAATTCTGAAATATAAGATTTTGAAGGAAAAACTCAGCAGATAATATATATTTTAAATCACAAAATATTTTTCTATGACTCATAAAAAAGGAAAATATATTGCTGTGAGCTAGAAACAACACCTGTCGGAGCACATTGAGAAGGGGACACATAGCAACAATGTTCAGCCTTAATTTTGGATCCATGAAGAAATTTTTACCATTAGATTTGTTGGTATATAGATTTAAGATTTATGTAGCAATGTCTTCTACCTACAGTGAGGGTAGGATGGGGTAGAAATGTGATTTGTGAACAGAAATATGTTCCTGTGCAAAGAGAATAAGCCAATACGTGGCAGGGAAAATGTATTTTCTGCGCTGCCCTAATTCTCTCTTCCTCCTTAAGGGCGGCGGGGAATTGAGAGAGATCAATCACATAAATTATCAGCAAAAAATTATAAATTTTTATTGTAAGTATCTTCATTATTCAGAAATGAGTATGTGCAGACAAAGTCCATCACCTTTAAACACAACTGGTTTCAACAGCAGAACTAAGCATGTGTTTAAATCTATCATATTAAATAAATAGGATTTAAATTATTAGATTTGGTTGGATTATATTCTTTTTATTTTGGACTAAAAGGTGTTGTTTGTCATACTAACTAGTCTAGATGCAACCTGCCTTCCTCCTCCTTTTATTAATTAGAAGATACCTTATGGGTGAGGGTGAGTAGGTGTGATTTGATCCATTTTGAATTTATTAAATTTGACACAAGAGTTGCTCAAAGCAAGGTATTTTGTGAACTGGTGGGGATTTTTTTTTAAAAAAAATCTTTAATTATTAATATGAGAGATGCACCAAAAATAAACAAATATGAAATGAATATGGATTATTTATATTCAGCCAGATCACAGCTGGTAAATCTTTCCAGGGCACAAATATATTAATTGGCATATGAGAGGTGAAATAATTTAATGGCATGGTGTAGTTTCTTTATATGAGACTTTCACAATCATTATGATTACTGTATCTTGATTGAGCAGGGTTTTAAAATGGGAACAAATGTGTACTGGCTTAATAATTGTGTATAATCTTTGTTTTAAATTCTATTTTTTTCTAAAGGTTATGTTATGAAAGTCTATATTCAGGATTATTCATAGAATGCCTGTGGATTTATACCCATATGTGCATACATAAAATCAGTAAACATATTAAATCACTGCATGAAAATATGAGCAACTAGAACCTTTTATATTAGTAATGTTTTGAGTGACCAGATTATCACTTCTGTCCTAGTGTTATTAGATAAATTTTAGACTCTCTGCCAGTACTTTAGTAGATTAAAAACATGAAAGATAAGACAATGATGGGAACTAATGTACTTTGGGTGGACAAAATAACTAGCCTTTCTAGCTCCAATTAGTCCACAATTCTAATGTCCTAGAAATGATATTAAAACATTCAGAACCATTGAATATCTGTCTAATCCAGTTAGTCTTGACTTTTTGCTGAATAAAAAGTTTTCAGGCATTACAGTGTTAACTATTCCCTTGAAATTACTCCTATTTAAGAAGAAAAATCACAACACTTTCTTAATCTTTCTAATTCTTCTCTCCTAAGATCTTGAATCTGTTCCTTTAACACTGACTCTTAGTGCAGTCTTGATTTCTGTATTAATGAATTTAGAAGATGACATCAAGCTCTTAGGTAAGTGATATAAGCAGAATCCTATGAATTTGCAGCTAGGTACCAAGTATAAAGAAGAAATTGTTCTTTGTCCATTTGCACATCAATGTTGCTTTGAAAGGTAATTAGCTTGATATTATGTAAGTAGCACACAAAAGATCATGTAGTAGTTTGTGATCTGTCTTTTGATCATCAGAAGAAAAATTTCTGCTGGGAAATGAAA